>BSBK01001832.1:0-308900 GCA_027943335.1 Chamaecyparis obtusa | reverse complement strand
GTAGATATGTATATACTTATATATATATATATATATATATATATATATATATATATATATGTATATATATGTATGTATATATATATAGGTATATACATATATATATATATATGTATGTATGTATGTGTATATATATATGTATGTATATATATATAATATAT
This sequence comes from Chamaecyparis obtusa, assembly GCA_027943335.1. Classification (NCBI taxonomy): domain Eukaryota; kingdom Viridiplantae; phylum Streptophyta; class Pinopsida; order Cupressales; family Cupressaceae; genus Chamaecyparis; species Chamaecyparis obtusa. The sequence continues at coordinate 308,739 of BSBK01001832.1, read as the reverse complement.
ATATATATCTTTATACATATATATATACATAACTATATATATATATATATACATACATATATATAGATATATATATATATATATATACATATATATATATATATGTATGTATATATATAATATGTATATATGTATGTATATATATATATGTATATATATATGTATATATATATATCTATATATATATATATATATATCTATATATATATATGTATATATATATATATATATATATATATATATATATATATATATATATATATATATATATATATATATATATAACTTCCTCTTAATGAAATCTTAAGAATTCTAGCTCAATCTTATTCTGATTGTAGATAATGAAATATTGATATTAAAAAATATTACACAATCAAATTAAATATCAATATTTCTTGCCCCTTTGCCATGAAATGTTGGGAATGGTTATGTTTTAAACTGAATTGGTATTCTGCCCATTCGCAAGACATCCAATCTCATCTTCTTGCTTGGCCTTCACTCTTCAAAGAAAGTCACTGCGGTAATCTTTGGATCATTTCTCCCTCCATTGTAATATGGGAAATATGGAAAGAGAGAAATAGGAGGCTCTCAAGAGAAATCATTGGAAATTGAGAAGGTATCAAATAAAATTGAAGCAGCAATAGTGGAAATCATGAACTCCCGGATCCAAACCTACACTTCTATTCATAAATTTTACACTAGTTGGGATGACAAGATGATTAAAAGCTGGCATGGTCTAATAGCATTGATTTCCATTGGTAGGGGATGTAAAGACAATCTTCATCAAAGATTATCGTGCATTTGGAAAGCTCCTTCCCCGGGTTGGTTCAAACTTAACTTTGATGGTGCCTCGAAAGGCAATCTAGGACCATCAGGTGCAGGCTGCATCATTCATTCCTCAGAGGGACATATTATTGCTCAATTAGCTATCCCTATGGATCTTGATACCAACAATGTAGCTGAAATTAAAGCTTTATTTCATGGTTTATTATTAGCCAAGGAATTAAGATTGAATAAAGTGGAAATAGAGGGAGATTCAATGATTGTGATAAATGTAATCAAAGCAAGATCTATTACCAATTGGAAACTACAAGCTGTCCTAGAAATCATCTTAAATTTGATTTCCAAATTTGAATCTATTACGGCTAATCAAATATACCATGAGGGTAATGGTAAAGTGGATGACTTGGCAAATGTTGTGGCGGGAGGCATCCACATCAGATCAATCTCTCCTGAAATACGACACAATATTAATCAAACTTGAATTGCTCATTTTCCAGTGCAATGGTTATCTTTTTGGCATTAGTAGTAATCCCAAGAATGGAAAATTGATTTTTTGATCGTTCTATGCTTCCCAGCTCTTCATCGCAAAGGTGGCGGTCACTTCATCACCTTTTGGGGTATTTTCGAAACAAGTCGTGCTATGCAAGTCTTATGCATCAGATCTGTATTGGCATACTTTTTCCTACCAACTTTGTCAGTTTCATTTGATGGAGGATAGAATATCTCTGGTGGGATTTGGAAGTGATAGCAATTTAAATAGTTAAGTTGTCACTATTCACCTTTTTGCAGGGATTTTCATTTTTCAAAACATATTTGCAAAGTACGTCTCGTTAACTACACTTAGATTTTGAAGGTCAAAGATCTTTGATTTTGTGAGAGGTTCAGACATTTACCCTTTCTAAGTATTGATGGTGGTTCGGAGAAGGCAGAAAATTGCTAGAGACACTTTCATCTCTGTCTAGGGAGATGGGTTCCAGGTTTTTTCATCTTTTTGAATTTAGGTTCTTACAAATGGTTTTTGGCTTTTTAGACTATATCCAGTCATGGGTTATGTGGAATCTGGATGTTATATGGGGTTGAGCTATGTTGCTTCATATGTTTAGCTCCCCTTGTTTAGATCTTTAACTAGTTTCAAACACTACTTTTCTATGTATATTTTAAATATTTTTAGCATATAAATATATATACTACTGGCCTCGGCCTTTACCAATAAAAAATAAATAAAAATTATCCATATATAAAATACTGTTTGGAAACTTCTAATGAAAACTTAAGAATTCACTAAGGAAGAACTAAAACAAATTAAAAATAAATGATCACCATGTAACCCTGTGAAGCAAAGTGTGTTGGTCAGACGAGAATGGCTTCCTGCATACTATCAAAATAAAACATTCCATTCATTTTGCAATGAAAGCAAGCCAGTCTTGGCTGTCCAACACACTCCAACTTAGAAGATCAAAATACAAACATTCTTAGCTATTACAAAAGAGAGCATAATATATTCACATGGAAGAAGAATACAAAGTATATATAATGTTTAGGGTTACAGAGAATGATATGACAAGAGGAATAATTTGAGTGATGATAGTAAAAGTGAGTCCATTATTATTCTCTCGTGATGAATTATTATTCAAATTAATGGGGAAAATTCAACATCTGTTACAATTCCATTAGTTGACATTGTTAAGAAGTGAAGGCCAATAGACATAATTAGTTTTATTATGTCTTTTATTATGACTCTTCATTTCTAAAGACTCTTCATTATGTAATAATGTGGAGCCTTTATATTTGTTTCTCCTACTCATTTGTAAATAACTTTTTGGGAATTAATACAATACTTTGCTATTTAATTTCTCACATTTCAATCCCTTTCAATTGGTATCAGAGCACAGGTTGTGTTGATTGGAAATCTAGGTTGAATTTTTGAAAAGATGGAGGATTCGAAAGTGGAGAAATTCATAGGCAAGAACTTTAGCCTATGGAAAGTGTAGATGTGCTCCTTGCTGATCAAGCAAGATTTTGCAATCACAATAGATGGAAAATCTAGTAAACTAGCAGTGATGTCAGATGAAGATTGGAAGAAAATTGATGATAAAGCAATGGCATCAATTTTTCTTTTTCTATCATAAAGTGTCTTGTTTAATGCCTTCAATGAAAAGACAACAAAAGAAGTTTAGGACAAACTTCAGAGCATGTATGAAACAACATTGATTGCAAATAAAATCTTCATTATGAAGAAACTCTACAAGCTGAAAATGAAAGAAGGGACTACGATGTCAAATCATGTAAATGATTTGAATACTTTATTATGCCAAGCAACCTTGATTGGTATGACTAAAGATGAAAAAGCCAAAGCCATCATCTTGTTATGTTCTTTACCCAATAGTTGGGATCCCATAGTTATAGCTGTTAGCACTTCTAATTCCTTAAAGAAGCTAGTCTATGATGAAGTGGTTGCTACTTTACTTAGTGAAGATATGAGAAGAAGTAACAAAGACACCCCATCTGGTGATGCTCTTACCATGGTCAGCACTGAAAGAAGGGGAAGAAGCCATCATAGACGCAATAATAATTACAACTACAATCAAAGAAAATCAAGATCACCCAATTGATCAAAGTCAAGAGGAAGAAATGGAGAGTGTTGGTTTTGTGGCAAACTAGGCCACTCAAAATGAAATTGTAGATCTTTCAAGAAAGCACAAGAAAAAGTGACGAATAGCAAAGCTAATACAGCCTATGAAGCAGATGACGCTGCTCTAGCTCTTTCTACAAGTGACTCAAAATTAGATTCTTAGGTGATAGATTCTAGAGCCTCTTTCCATGCCACATCATGTATGGATTATTTTAAAAATTATCAAGAAGGCAAATTTGGAGAAGTATTTTTGGGTGACAACAAAGCATGTAAAATCATTAGGAAAGGTGAATTTGTCTTGCATCTAGAAGGTGGAGCCAAATTGCTATTTAAGGATGTTAGACATGTTCCTCAATTAAAGAGGAATCTAATTTCAGTCAACCAACTATATATCCAAGGATTTAAAATAGAACCCATGGATACATTGAAAATAGTCAAAGGTTCATTGGCTATTGCAAAAGGAGAAAAGACCAGTAGCCTCTACATTGTGAAACCAATCAATGAGGTGGGAGCTGCTATGACAGTTATAGGCAATGATGCGGCACTTTGGCATCAAAGATTAGGCCACATGAGCAAGAAAGGCCTAGAGGTACTAATCAAGAGGGATCAACTATCAGGTCTCTAATCAGCAAACTTGGAGTTTTGTGAACATTGTCTCTATGGCAAGAAAAAGTGGGTCAGCTTCTTGAAAGATGGGCATGACATGAAGGCAAAACCATTGGAGCTTGTGCACTCAGATGTCTTTGGTCCTACTAAGGTAAGCACCTTAGGAGGTGCTAAATATTTTGTTACTTTCCTTGATGATTGTACTAGGGAATTTTGGATATATATGATGGCAAATAAATCAGAAGTTTTTTCTAAATTTAAAGTTTTCAAAGCTCTTGTTGAAAACCAAAGAGGCCACAAGATTAAATGCTTGAAAATGGATAATGGAGGGGAGTTTTGTTCACTAGAATTTGATAACTATTGTGTAGATAATGGTATTCATAGGGTGAAAGTTGTCCCCTATACCCCTCAAGAAAACAAGGCAGCAAAAAGGCTTAATAGAACAATACTTGAGAAAGCTCATTGTATACTTTCCAATGCAGGTTTGGGAAAAGAGTTTTGGGATGAAGTGTACAATACAGTGGTCTATTTGATAAATCAAAGTCCCTCATCAAGGTTGAACTTTGAAATTCTAGAAGAGGAATGGAAAGGAAGAAGAGTTTCATACCCTCATCTTAAAGTCTTTGGTTGTCAGGCTTTTGTACATGTCCCTAAGGAGAAGCGGAGCAAACTAGATCCTAAATCACAAGCTTGCATATTTTTTGGATATGGGGAAGAACAATTTGGCTTCAGACTTTGGAGCTTAACCAATAAGAAAATTATCAGGAGCAGAGATGTAGTCTTTAATGAGAACATATTTCCTCATTCTAAAGATGAAACTCCTATGAAAGAATACATTCCCCTATTTGACATGATGAATAATGGAAATCAAAATTCCTCCATATACTCACATGTTAATCTCACAACAAACTCTCCAATTTCTATTCCGCCCTCTATGCCTTAGCAATCTCAAAGTTCTTCATCACAAAGCTTGATGAATGAAAATTTTCTTAATTCATACGGTGGCAATCAAAATGGCTTTGACTCTACCAAAACATCCCCTACTCACACCAACTAGGAAGAGCATGCTCACGGTAGGGAAGATCCACAATATGGTAGGGATAATACAAGCTACGATAGGGACAAGGTTCATAAAAGTCACAACACACCTCACGAAAGTGATGAAAGAGCATACACCAGTCTCCAACAAGCTCATGACAGAGGAGAATCAATACATGGTAAGAGTCTTCAAATGCATCATGGCAGTCTCTATCCCCTACCACCACACTGTAGTGAAGAACACAACAATCCCCAGCTCCCTCATGATAGTCTCTAGCAAGAATGTGTCTATCGACAATCCTAGCTCCCTCTCAATAATCCAAATTACAGTAGGGAAAATCCAAATCACATGTCTCACAGTTCCAACACACTTCACAGTAGAGAACTAGGTGTTGAAAGTCTCCATAATTCTCTCCAAAGCCATGACAGAGAGCAATCTCCCCATGTTGCCAGCAGGGAGATGACTCATGGTTATTGGGATAGGCAGGTTAATACACAACTTGGCAGGGTTAATGCACAACATGATAGAGAAGAGTACAGTCACCAAATAGAAGACAATCCCTTTCACAGTAGCAGAGACATTCACGGTAGAAAATTTGTCATTGACACCATGTTTGGAAGCTTTGTTCCTTCACTCTCTCACGCACCAGACTCCACCTCCAAGGAGCTCACTTATGACTCCAAAGAAGACACTCATGGCATGGAACAATATAGTAGTAGAGAATAGATAACAAAGAAATTTGAAGGACATTCGCAAAACTTGGGGACTAATGAGTACATTCAAATAAAGAGGTAGGGAATTAAGAAAGGAATTAAACATCCAAGAACCACAACTTCTAGATCTCCATTTGAGCTAGTTCAAGATCAAATAGAAGGCATTGAACCTCAATTAAGAAGATCCACTAGACAGAAAAGAGTGCCAGCTAAATACTCAGATTATGAGCTATTGTTCATTGAAGAAGAAGAACCTTCAATTCTTGTCTCAGAATTTGTAGAACCATCAACATTTAAAGCTACTCTCAAAGATGTTAACAGTGATAAATGGAAAACAATGATGCATGAGGAGATGGACTCCTTACTCAAAAATCAAACTTGGGACTTGGTATCTCTTCCACCAAATCGAAGACCACTTAGAAACAAGTGGGTATACCGGATAAAAGAAGAAGATGAAGGCAGAAAATGTTTCAAGGCCAGATTGGTGGTAAAGGGGTTTGATCAATAAAAGGGGATAGATTTTAATGAGATCTTCTCACAAGTTGTCAAAATGACAACTATCTGAATAGTCTTGGGATTAGCAGTAGCATGGGATCTTGAGTTGGAACATCTTTATGTGAAGACCATATTCCTACATAGTGATGTAGAAGAAGAGCTATATATGGAGCAACCTCAAGGATTCATCAAGAAGGGACAAGAGCACCTTTATTGCAAGCTAAATTAGAATTTATATGGCCTCAAACAAGCTCCAAGATAGTGGTACATAAAATTTGATTGCTTCATGGCTGAAAAAAATTTCACAAGATGTGAATCAGACCCATGTGTCTACTTCAAGAGACTTCCTAATGGTGAATTTGTCTTTCTCCTTCTTTATGTTGATGACATGTTAGTGGCTGGCACAAACAAAAGAATAGTTAATGAGTTAAAGGAGAAATTTGCAAGAAAGTTTGACATGAAGGACTTAGGGGCAGCCAAGAAGATTCTTGGCATGACAATCACAAGAGATAGGAAAAAGAATGAAATTACATTATCTCAAAAATGATACATTGACAAAGTTGTTGAGAGGTTTGGCATGGTTGATGCTAAAGTTGCTCCTCTTCATCTTGTTGGTCACTTCTGCTTAATTTATGAATTGTGTCCTAAAAAACAAGAAGAAAAGGACTTCATAGAGAAAATTCTATATAAATCTGCATTTGGAAGTGTTACCCTAATTTTCACGTGCATGCAAATTTGGCTAAAACCTTTTCCAAAATCTTTGTTTTTGCCTTGCCGAGCATCCTGGTAATTCTCATAGCTTCATGTTTTGTTTCTTGGCCTCTGTAATTATTTCAAGTCTCCGGTCTGCAAGTTAAAAATTCATAAACTAGCCGTTGGTGTTCAAAAAACCCTTGAAAGCCTAAGGCCAATTTCTATTTTCAAGTTACTTTATCTTGGCAACTTAAGGTCTTCCAATACCCATGTACACTTTTCATTCATTGGCTGGTCACTAGTTCTGCAAGTTAGTTGGTGGTTCCCCCTTTTATTGAGTGATTTAATGATTTCATTGTCTCTCTTAGTCACTTAATGTTTGGCGGTTAAGTTTCTATGGTCAGTGACTTAGCAGGAAGTCATCTTCGCTTCAATCATGCAATCGCTAAGTCTTTTGGTGGTCACTTTAGAAAGGTCCCAGTTAGGAAGATCGACGACCGACGTATCTTTGCAAAGGTTTGTGTCAGAGCTTGAGATGTTAAGACGACTGTTGGATCTTCCAGGTCTACAGTGCTTCGAAGTCAAGTTGGTCCATAGCCATGTTTTCCCATGTGGAAGTTTTTAATTAACTAGAGGTGATGATTTGTAAAGCTTGTCAGAGCAAGCCCTGTAGACTAGCTTCCTTTTTGATCCGACGGTTGGAGCATGATCTCATGTGTTGTGTCAGAGCCATGATATTATGCACTGACCATCGATCTTGCTTTATTGTTAGAGCCTTGCAGGTGGGTCCTCAGATGATGATGTGCTCATTTCTCATTGGTCCACATAACGATGACTTGGATGCTATAGTGGGACCATGTAATAAATGTCTACAGAGATGTCAAAGGGATAAAGATCTATGGTTGGCGTAAAAGTGCAAGGAATATTTTTGACATATGAGATTATGTGCCAGCTATCAAATTTTCCAAGTGTTTAGACTTGTTAGTGGGACCATGTTGCTGATGAGGTGGTTAGAATGAATGAAAGGTTGATAGGTGGCAGGTCTGGGCCCAGGTTTAACAAAATATTTGGCGGCCCTGATAACTTCTCCTTGATCATTCATTTGCATGGTAAGATAGTAGTGCTCTAAATGATATGGTGAATGCATGAATCTGCTTATTCATAGAATCACAGAGTTAATTAGTGAAGCCCTAAAGTTCTTGGTGACCTAGCAATTATTTTCGGTCACCAGTTCACCAAATGTAAGCCAAAATTCTCATGAGCGGTTAAAGGTATTCTGTGAATCAGTGAATAAAGGGGTTTCTCTTGTTCTCTTAATAAAACTAGGGTTAGTAAAAAGGTTCAGTTATTTAGTGACTACAATGTTCACTAAATCACTTGACCCGACTAGATTTAAGAAATGTATTTCATGACTTAGAATTCTTCAGTCGCATAGTCACCAACTAACTTAAAAAAGAAAAAGGTCAAGGCGGGTCCAAATATGCTGACGTGCTGAGTGTTCATCGGTCTAAGCATGCCGAGGTGGATTTTTGACCTTTCAAAGGGTTTTATAACTATTGTCAGGATAATCTGAGCCGTTCATCTACCAAGAAATGTTAGAAATCAACGGACACATTTTTAAATGACTGGCTAGTCGTTTAAGTTCAAATTCAAATAGTTCTAAGAGGGTTTTCTGCTAGCGATTGATTCAACAGGATACAACAGCAAGGTAGCTCAAGAAATTTATGTCTCTAGGACATCTACAACTAAAGAAAGATGATGGAGACATTTGGTCGGCCATCTTGGGTCAATTCCTGTCCCTAAAAGGTACCATTTTGAGCATTCATGGTGAGACTTTATGCAGTAAGGTTGATAGATCCAGGTTGCTTGCCTATAGGATTGATTTTAGTACAGGGATGGGCATTCAAGGAAATATTTGATTGGTTGAGATATTTGTAGGAGATATATTTATGATAAAAAATGATAGATTTAGGGTTTGACTATTTTATGTAAAATCTTGTAACCCTAGTTAGTTTTGACTCTTGCCTACATGCAAGAGGATGTATATATGGTATTTTTTTGGATCTTTTAAGCTTAGAATTGATTTTTCTGTAAAAAGAGAGGTTCAGAATTGTAGAAGAAATTCATCTTTCCTTAAGGGTCATCTATGGTATCATCTCTACCCTCTAGCTTATACAGTTGTAAGATTCCCATTGATAATACAAGTATTGCAGAGGTATTTTGTGACAATCCTTCATGTCCCTATGCTTCCTTGTTTGGATTACCTCTTATTGGATTAAAGTATATGATCTTTTCAGTGACAACTTAGGGTTCCTGGTCCCTCTTGCTTTCTATAACTTTGTGTGTTATTGTGTTTGATTTGATTTAGATGCTTTTGTGGGTATACTTCAACCCCCTAACAGTCTTGTCTCAATCCTACACTGAGTTGTAGAAGTGAATGTCTGCTTGCAGGTCATAAGTTGTGTCTTATTTTTAGGCCCTCCTATGAAACACTTATGCAAGCCTATTCAATAAGTTGTGATCTACTAGACCTGAGCCTTTCATTGATTCCATCCCTACATACTGAGATCGAAACCCTAGTTTTGGTGCATCACCTAGTAGGTAGTTTTCTTTCAGTCATTTCCCTTTCAAGCATTCCTTCTATCCCTTTCCCTCAAAAGTTTACTTTCATGTCTAGAAGCAAATTAAAGTGATTATCCAAGAGGAACTAGCCTAGAACCTAGATGTCTCATCTTAGTTAACATAGGTCCCACAACCTGGAGATGATTCCCATGTTATACTAGGTTATCAAGACTACGAGAGCTTGGAACAAGGGTGCAAACTTAGTGTATAACAATTTTGGCACGCTTGATGGGACAATAAAAATTAGATTAATGTTTAAGATATGTTATCTCTGATATACAGATTGCATAGTATAGGCTTTTAGAAGTCATTCTACCAAGAGTATCTGGTGACTCCATTAATTTCAAAGATCTAGGCTAACCTTGTTTAAGGTTTATGAGAAAGATTGAGACTAGAAGCTCAAAGCGCACTAAATTTTTAGAGTTGCCCTCAAGAAGAAGTCATGAAGGTAGGTCAACTCAAAGAGTGTCTCCTGCAAGGAGAGTTTAGTCTACATCTCCTGATATTTCAAAAAGGAGACCTTTTACCTTTCATTCTAGAAGAAGAGGTAGATCTCTAACCAGAGATCTAGAGGAGGATTCAAATTTAACACCAAATACAACTCATATAGTTGTTAATCTTCAAGCTTGAGCTCCTACAATGGCTTGATAGTTTGCTTTTGCACCATTCAACCAAGGCAGTCCATTAGCCTTTGCTCAACATCATGATGTGCCCTTGGTGGCACTTAAGAGTATACCTAATTTCATAGGTGAAGGGTAGGCAACTGCTTTTGAACACATAAGAGATGTGACCACCATCTGCAGCATACACAATATTACTCAAGAAGATGTGGCCAAAAAGTTATTTGTAGCCTCTCTAAAAGGTAAGGCTCTAGAATGGTTTAGAACTCTAACTATTGGTTCTATTACTTCATGGGATGAATTAGGGGATGCATTAAGTAAGCATTTTGAAGATAAATCAGATAACTTGTCTCTAGGTGAGTAGTTAAAAACTATTAAGAGAGACCCTGAAGAACAAATGATAGATTATAATAGTAGATTCCTCAAAACATGGAATAGAATCCCAGTCTTTCTAGGACCATCAACTGACCATGCCTTCCTATATTACTTGCAAATTTTGAATGGTCAAATCTCTATCATGATTCAGTCTATGGGTGGTACTTCTTTACCCCAAGCTTTTGACATAGCTTTTAGGGCTGAAAATTGTTTGATCCAAGCATGCATGATTGCTAGAAGGCCTCTAATGCCCATCTTTCCTAGCATTCAACCCATTGCACCTGCCCAAGTACCCCCATTTACTCCTATCCCTACCATATCAGCACATCAAGCCAGTACTAGTGGTCAAAAGCTAATAGCTAGTTTCTCTCAAGAGTTACAAGAGATAAATAATAGTCAAGAAAGCAGTAAGTAAGAAATAACAAACTTGTTGCAGACCTTGACTAAAGAGGTCACAAATCTAAAGAAGCAAGGTCAAGAAATTAGACCACCATTTCAGACACAAGGCCAAGGTCCTAATCAGCAATATCAAAATCAAGGACAGCCTTATCAACAAAGTAGGCCACCATACCAAGGAGGATATCAAGGACAAAGACAAAGTTTTAATCAGAGACCATTCCAACCATATAATCCTACACCTCTAAATTCTGCAAATCCAAGGAGGGATGTGATTCCTAGTCAAAATAATATGGTTATGGAGAATGAGTGGTGTTTTCCTTGTAATCAGCCTCATAATTAGGCTACATGTTCAAATGGATGGATGAACCAAGCTCTAATGGTTCAAAATGCCTCCCAAGCTCAATCAGAGGCTTCATCCAGTGGGTCAGTTCCTCAACAAGAGTCACAAGAGAATGAGACTACCCTCTTTAATTAGGAGCAACTAGACTTCAATGGAGTCAATGATGAAGTTGCTTTTGTTGCCTATACAAGAGCAAAAAGAAGAGCTTAGGACATGGAGATAGAAAATTCCAATGCCAAAACCACTACATCTATAGAACCACCATAGCAAGCCACTCCCATCACACCCAAGGAGGTTCCTGCCATCACAAGCAAAGAAGGCCAACATTCCAAAGAAGTAGATCCCATCATGCCAAAGACACAAAGAGTACACACTGTGACACCTTATAATATTGTAGACAACATGAAGAAGCTAAATGTCACCATGTCCATGTGGGACTCTTTAGCTCTTCTAGGATACCCTAAAATTTTGAGGAAGGCCATGTCAGATGTGACAACTCCTCAACCTACAAAAGAAGCTACAAAGCCAGTGTTGGTTAACACTGATCAAGAAAAGGAGGCTCTAAGTAGCAACCCCAAGGCCAATTCCATTCAAGGTAGGAACTCAAATCCACCTCCCTTTTATGTATCTCTAATTATTGGAAAATTTTTAGTACATAATTGTATGCTAGATAGTGGAGCTACTAGCACTGTGATGCCCAAGAAAGTAGCTGGCCAATTAGGACTAAGATATGAACCCTTCCAAAAGAAGGTCACCCAACTTGATGGATCCTTAGTCAATAATATAGGTTTGGCCAAGGATACCAATATAATTCTCCATGCTAGTCCTAATTTTTCAATCCTCCTAGATATATATATCATAGATCTCCCTGCATTATTTGCTATATGTCTTTCAAGGGAGTTTACAACCAAGATAGGAGGCTACCTATCTTCTGACTAGTCTCACATGTTATTTCATACAAGGTATGGGACCAAGGTCACCATTAAATCATAACCATTAGAAGCACACCATATAGAGCCATATGTATCCAATACCATCAATGTAAATTGCCCCATATTTGATAACAGTGACTTCTAAACCATTAATGAAGTAGACACTAAGATAGAGAGTATCCCTGATATTCTTCTAGATGAAAGAGCTTCAGAGGCCCAAGAAAATCTTGTTTGGGATTTTGGTTTGGGAAGTTATTTGATACAAGAAAGTGGAGCCATAGAACCAAGCCTTCTCAAAGAGGATACTAATTCAGAGGATCAGAGTAATCAGGTTTGGGAGCTATTTTCTGATGGAGCTAGAAGTGAGCATGGTTCTAGTGGTGGTGCTATGTTAGTGTCCCCAAAAGGAGAAAGGTATTATACCACCTTTAGATTTAGTTTCTCCTGCACTAGCAATACTGCAGAGTATGAAAGTCTAGTCAATGGACTAGAGTGGGCTAGAAAAAGAGGGCTTAAGACCTTAAAAGTTTATGGTGATAGTGAGTTAGTTGTCATCCAAATGAGAGGGATAAGTGCAACCAAAAATGACACCATGAAAGCATACAAACATAGAGTTTGGGATGCAATTGAAGATTTCCATGCTTTCAATATTGTTGCTATTCCTAGAAAGTTAAATCAAAGAGCAGATAGGTTAGTTCTTGTTGGATCTTAGTATGATATTCCAAATAGCATTTCAAAAGAAATGGATCAATAGCATGTCAAAGTGATTATTATAGGGTCTATTCCTAATAATGATGTCAATTGGCAAGTGTTTGACAATGATGAACAAATTCTGTGATTCTTGTTTGAAGAAGATGTTTTTTCAGAGTACAATCAAGATAGGCTATCACAAAACTATGGTGATCAAGTGATACAACTAAAGTCTAATAAGATTCCTAGAGGTCTTGTTACCTTAGAGACTATCTTCAAAAAGGATGATGAAGTTAAGAAAAGAAAAGTTGGCTTGGTTGTTCAACAAGAGCATTGTGTTGAATTAGAGTTGGAACCAGGTAAGAGCCTACAATTTGGAAAAGTGAACACTAAATTGGAGAAGCAAGCTTACACTCAGTTATTCAAAGAATTCAGTGATGTTTTTGCATGGAAATATGAAGACCTCAAAGGTTTTGATCTTTCCCTTTCTCAGCACACTATTGAATTAGAACCAAATGCCAAACCGGTGAGGCAAAAGCAAAGGCTTGTTAATCCCAAGCTTGAGCCACTTATGCATAAATAAGTACTAAAATTGATAGAAAGTGGTATCATCTACCCCATTAAGCATACTACTTGGGTTTCCAACCTTGTTCCTATCAGGAAGAAGAATGGGGAGCTGAGGTTATGTGTTGAATTTAGGGATCTTAACAGGGCCTCATTAAAAGACCACCATCCATTACCCTCTATGGAACAAATTTTACAATGTGTCTCTAGATTTGAGAGATTTTCATTATTGGATGGATATTCAGGATACAATCAGATCTTAGTGAATGAAGAGGATCAATACAAGACTACATTTACAACAAAGTGGGGAACCATGGCTTATCAAAGGATGCCCTTTGGTTTGTCAAATGCAAGTGCTACATTTCAAAAGGAAATGGATATGGCCTTTAAAAGCCTTATGTACAAATTTGTGCTGGTCTACTTAGATGACATAACTATCTATTCAAATCATGTAGTAGATCACATCAAACATTTGAGGAAGATTTTTGAAAGGTGTAGAGAATTTGTGATATCTCTTAATCCCAAGAAATGTGTGTTTGTAGTTCATGAAGGAAAACTATTGGGATATGTAGTATCCAAAGAAGGGATCACAATAGATCTTGAAAGAATTACATCCATCTTAGAGCTACCCCTACCACATCATAAGAAAAGTCTCCAATCTTTCATAGGAAAGATTAATTTTGTTAGGAGGCATTGCAGATTTACTTAAGCCTTTGATAGCCATGTTGAAGAAGAGTTCAGCTTTTGGTTGGACCAAAGAAGGGAGAGTCAATTTCCAAGCTATCAAGGAGGCCTTAACAAAAGCCCCTACTCTCCTAAACCCAAATTTCAGTAAAGATTTTATCCTTTATGCTTATGGAGGTCATGGTGCCATATCTACAATGTTGACTCAAGAAAATTTAGATGGATTGGAGCAGCCTATTGCTTTCTTTAGCAAAGGTTTAGAAGAATATGAACAAAGATACTCTTTTGTAGAGAAACATGTACTTGTTGTGGTAAAGAGCCTTAAAAAGTTTAGATATCTATTCAACCATAGTAGGGTACATTTAAAAGTCACTCATCCAAGTGTCAAGGAGTTTCTACTGTCCAAGGACCTAAATGAGAAAAGAGCTGGCTAGATCACCAAGGTGATGGAATATGACATTGATATTCAAACTACCAAGCTGGTTAGAGGAAGAGGTCTTTGTGAGCATTTGGCAGGGGATGAAGGTTCCAAGAAATCAAAGAAAATAAATGCATCTCTGGTGGTGCATTCTATAGAAGAACAAGCCAAGGTAACAAGCCGGTTGCCTAATATGATCAATTATTTGAAGACAGGACAGTGTCCTGCAGGTTTGGATTTAGCCAAAAGAAGGTATTATAGATTGCAATCTATTCCTTTTGTGCTAATAAATGATGTTCTTTTTAGAAAGGATCACAGTGGTGTCCTTTTAAGATGCATAGATTCAGAGGAGATAGCTGATGTCCTATTTGAGTTTCATGATGGACCTTTTGGAGGTCATTTTTCTCCTAGGACTACTACTTTTAAGATCATGCAGCCCAGATACTATTGGCCATCTATCTTTAAGGATAGTCATGATTATGTTAGAAAATTCATCAAGTGTGCCATGTTTGTAGGAAAAGAAAGGCTTGTGGCCTTGCCCCTATAGCCAATTAGAATAGAGTAGCCCTTCATGAAGTGGGGTATAGATTTCATTGGCATGATCAATCCTCCATCTAGTGTAGGCCATAATTGGATAATTAATGCAACTGATTATTTCACTAGATGGACAGAAGCAATTGCATTAAAAGAAGCCAATGAGAATGTTGTATTGAGTTTTTATGATGACATAATTCATAGGTTTGGCATTCTAGATTCCATAATTTTAGATAATGCATTGGCATTCATAGGCCTCAAAGTTTCAAAATGGGCAGTCAAGAATGGCATCTATCTGAATACCAGTTCAAATTATTACCCTCAGGGAAATGGTTTGGTAGAATCGACAAATAATAACTTGATTAGGATAATCGAGAAGACTTTGCAAGATAATCAGAGGGATTGGCATACTAAACTAAGGTCTGCATTATAGTTACACAGAATTACCCCAAAGAAAATCATTGGGAATTCTCCTTATGTGTTAGTGTATAGTAAAGAGGCTAAGTTTTTCATCTCAGCTGAATTGCCAGCTTTGGACCTAGCTACTCAATATGCCCTATTCGAGGAGGGGGACCCCTTGCATATCAGGTATGCTTAGTTGATGGAATTGGAAGAGATCAGAGACAAGTCAATGCAAGACATGGAATTCCATCAGATCCAAACAAAGAGGAACTTTGATAAAAGAGCTAGAGTCATAAATTTAAAGGTTGGAGATGTAGTTCTCAAATGGGATGAGTTCAAATCCAAGCCTGGTAGACATAAAAATTTGACTCATTTTGGGGTGGACCATTTGTAATCACAAAATGCAAGGGATCTGATGCTTTCAGGATATCAAATCTTGAAGGAAGTACCTTGCCAATATCAATAAATGGTTTCCACTTGAAGCCTTGTTTTGATGTTAATCCCTCTTTGTAAGTTTTTGTAAATAAGTTTCCCTGCTTTCTTTCCCTGCTTTCTAGGTTAGTTTCCCACTTTTCAAGAAAGTGCTTGTGCACAAGTCTGTCTCTCTAGTTCTACCTCTGTCTCCTTGTGAGAATTTTTGAGTGTTGATAGACCCCATACCCAACAGATTGTTATAGGCCATTGGTTTTCCATGTCTAGTAGGTTGACATCTAGTAGAAATCGCCAAAATGTTACCCTAATTTTCACGTGCATGCAAATTTGGCTAAAACCTTTCCCAAAATCTCTATTTTTGCCTTGCCAAGCATCCCAATAATTCTCATAGCTTCATGTTTTATTTCCTGGCCTTACAATTATTTCAAGTCCCTAGTCTGCAAGTTAAAAATTCATAAACTAGCCATTGGTGTTCAAAAAACCCTCAAAACCCTAAGGCCAATTTCTATTTTCAAGTTACTTTATCTTGGCAACTTAAGGTCTTCTAATACCCATGTGTGATTTTCATTCATTGGCTGGTCACTAGTTCTCCAAGTCAATCAGTGGTTCCCCCTTTTATTCAGTGATTCAATGCTTTCATTGTCTCTCTTAGTCACTTAATGTTTGGTGGTTAAGTCTCTGCGGTCAGTGACTCAGTGGGTAGTCATCTTCCCTTCAGTCACGCACTCACTAGGTCTTTTGGTGGTCACTTCAGCAAGGTCCCAATTAGGAAGATCGACGGCCGACATATCTTCACAAAGGTTTGTGTTAGAGCTTGAGATCTTAAGATGACCATTGGATCTTCTAGGTCTGTAGAGCTTCAAAGTCAAGTGGGTCCATAGCCATGTTGTCCCATGTGGAAGTTTTTCATTGGCCAGAGGTGATGATTTGTAAAGCTTGTCAGAGTGGGCCCAGTAGAGTGGCTTCCTTTTTGATCTGACGGCTGGCACTTGATCTCATGCATTGTGTCAGAGCCATGAGATTATGTGCCGACCATTGATCTTGCTTTATTGTCAGAGCCTTGCAGGTGGGTCCTCAGATGATGATGTGCTCATTTCTCATTGGTCCACATAATGATGACTTGGATGCTACAGTGGGACCGTGTAAAAAATGTCTGCAGAGATGTCAAAGGGATAAAGATCTATGGCTGGCATAAAAGCGCAAGGAATCTTTTTGACATATGAGATTATGTGCCAACCCTCAGATTTACCAAGTGTTTAGACTTGTCAATGGGACCATGCTACCGAGGTGTTGCTGATGAGGTGGTCAAAGTGAATGAAAGGTTGATAGGTGGTAGGTCTGGGCCAAGGTTTAACAAAATATTTGGCGGCCCTAATAACTTCTCCTTGATCGATCATTCACATGGTAAGATAGCAGTGCTCTAAATGATCTGGCGAATGCATGAATGTGTTTATTCACAGAATCACGGAGTTAACTAGTGAAGCCCTAAATTTATTGATGACCTAGTGATTGTTTTCAGTTGCGAGTTCACCAAATGTAAGATAGAATTCTCATGAGCAGTTAAAGGTATTCTACAAATTAGTGAATAAAGGGGTTTCTCTTGTTCTCTTAATAAAATTAGGGTTAGTAAAAAGGTTTAGCTATTCAGTGATTGCAGTGTTCACTGAATTGCTTGACCCGACTGGAATTAAGAAATGTATTTCATGACTTGGAATTCTTCAGTCGCATAGTGGCCAACTAACTTAAAAAAGAAAAAGGTCAAGGTGGGTCCAAATATGCTGACGTGCTGAGTGTTCATTGGTCTAAGCATGCCAAGGTGGATTTTTGACCTTTCAAAGGGTTTTATAACTATTGTCAAGATAATTTGAGCCGTTCATCTATCAGGAAATGTTAGACATCGACTGACACATTTTTAAATGACCGGCTAGCCATTGAAGTTCAAATTCAAATAGTTCTAAGAGGGTTTTCTGCTAGCGATTGATTCAATAGGATACAACGGTGAGATAGCTCAGGAAATTTATTTCTCCAGGACATCTGCAATTAAAGGAAGATGATGGAGAGGTCTAGGCAGCTGTCTTAGGTAGATTCCCATCCCTAAAAGGTACCATTTTGAGCATTCATTGTGAGACTTTATGCAGTAAGTTTGATAGATCCAAGTTGCTTGCCTGCAGGATTGATTTCAATATAGGGATGGGCACTCAAGGAAATATCTGATTAGTTGAGATATTTGCAAGAGATATATTTATGATAAAAAATGATAGATTTAGGGTTTGACTATTTTATGTAAAATCTTGTAACCCTAGTTAGTTTTGACTCTTGCCTGCGTGCAAGAGGATGTATATATTGTATTTTTTTGGAGATTTTAAGCTCAAAATTGACAAAGAGAGGTTCAAAATTATAGAATAAATTCATCTTTTCTTAAGGGTCATCTGTGGTATCATCTCTACCCTCTGGCTTATATAGTTGTAAGATTCCCATTGATAATACAAGTATTGCAGAGGTATTTTGTGACAATCCTTCATGTCCCTATGCTTCCTTGTTTGGATTAAAGTATATGATCTTTTCAGTGAGAACTTAGGGTTCCTGGTCCCTCTTTCTTTTTGTAACTTTGTGTGTTATTGTGTTTGATCTAATTTAGATGCTTTTGTGGGTATACTTCAACCCCCTAACAGCCTTGTTTCAATCCTACATCGAGTTGTAGAAGCGAATGTCTTCTTGCAGGTCATAAGTTGTGTCTTATTTTTAGGCCCTCCTATGAAACACTTATGCAAGCCTATTCAGTAAGTTGTGATCTACTAGACCTAAGCCTTTCATTGATTCCATCCCTACATACTAAGATCCAAACCCTAGTTTCAATGCATCACCTAGTAGGTAGTTTTCTTTCAGTCATTTCCCTTTCAAGCATTCCTTCTATCCCTTTCCCTCAAAAGTTTACTTTCATGTCTAGAAGTAAATTAAGGTGATTATCCAAGAGGAACCAGCCTAGAACTTGGAGGTCTCATCTTAGTTAGCATAGGTCCCACAACTTGGAGATTATTCCCATGTTATACTATGTTATCAAGACTATGAGAGCTTGAAACAAGGGTGAAAACTTAGTGTATAATAGGAAGCATCATGTATGCAATGGTTTCTACTCACCCCTACATTTCTCATGCGGTGGGAGTTGTGAGAAGATTCATGAGCAATCCCAGGAAAGCTCATTAGGAAGTTGTTAAGTGGAGACTAAGGTATCTAAAAGGAACTTCAGATTATGCATTATGCTTTGGAGGAAATCAGGTTTAGCTGTACGGTTACACTAATTCTGATCATGCTAGAGACTTGGAAAAATGAAGGTCTACCATTGGATATATCTTCACATTTGCTAGAGCTGCCATTAGTTGGGCTTCAAGGTTGCAGCATTGCATTGCTCTTTCTTCAGTTGAGGCTGAATACTTAGCTCTTTCCAAAGGTGCAAGGGGAATGATTTGGCTTCAAATATTGTTTGGTGACTTGAAAGTGCATCAAAAGGAGTATAAACTATTTTGTGACAGTCGTAGCGCTATCTTAATGGCTCATAATCACTCTTCACAACGTCGGTCTAAGCACATTGATGCACATGCTCACTTTGTTCATCATGAAGCTGAAGAAGGAAAGTTGGAAGTTGTCAAGATTGATACTAAGATCAATCCGATAGATATATTCACCAAGGTTGTCACCAAAGAGAAGTTTGATTGTGCAAGGACTTCTATTGGCCTTGTGAAGAAAAGATAAGTCAGCACTTCAACAAGGTATTGGATGATCAGTTGCAGCATGGTTGTCCTTCAGGTGGGAGTTTGTTAAGAAGTGAAGGCCAATGGACATAATTAGTTTTATTATGTATTTTATTATGACTCTTCATTTTTGAAGACTCTTCAATATGTAATAATCTGGAGCCTTTATATTTGCTGCTCCTGCTCATTTGTAAATAACTTTTTGGGAATTAATATAATACTCTACAGTTTGGATGTAGCCACAATTTGTGGTGAACCAGGATAAATATTGTGTTTGCATTTTGTAAATTAGTTTATTAATCTACTATTTAATTTCTCACATTTCAATCCCTTTCAGACATACCCAAGGCATATTTATGTTACTCCATTTTCTTCTCTCAGAATAAGAAAAAGTCCGCTGAATGAGTTTCATTAGATAAAGTGGTAAATTATTTAGAGGAATCCATTTGGAAAGAGGAATATGTATGATGAAAGCAACAATGATAATTTAAGGATAAGGCACGCATGGAGAGGAATTATAGTTCCACCAATTTTATTAGAAGACTTACATATTGTAAATAGTTAGTGGATAACATGGGAATATTACAATGTTACCATGTTTCTCGA
The DNA here is from genome assembly GCA_027943335.1 of Chamaecyparis obtusa. Classification (NCBI taxonomy): domain Eukaryota; kingdom Viridiplantae; phylum Streptophyta; class Pinopsida; order Cupressales; family Cupressaceae; genus Chamaecyparis; species Chamaecyparis obtusa. Next base: position 288,411 of record BSBK01001832.1, on the reverse strand, counting down.
TATATAGAAATAGATTTAAAACACTAAATTGGGAAAACATGAAACAAGTAGTACAAGGACATCGGTGGAACTATTGAACAACAAATAGTTCGCAACATGGAAAAATAATTAAGAGTAAGAAAAATGTCACAACTTCTTAAAAAGGAGGAAGAAACAATGATACATTTGCAGTCAAGGTTGGTTAGAGCTAATTTAGAGAGTATTGATTTTAATTTTTTTTATGTGTAGAAACTTTATGAAAGCTAATTAGTTTAGTTGTAGAAAAATATTTAGAAGTTGGATCAATCTTTAAAGAAATCAAAATATAATTAAATCGTATTGCATTTTTCTTTATTTTCCTCTTATTCTTTTAAGGATCATTAAGTGAAGATTGTATCATGCAATAGATGATATAAGTATTTTCAATATGAAGTTTAACTCTTCAGAGAAATATTGGGCTAATGAGTTTCAATGATAGCATGAGGGACTTCTTCTCTACTACATGCTTGATTGATATTGAGTTGAAGGGTTCTCTTTTCACTTGGTCTAATAGGAGGCATGGAAGGGACCTTATAAAAGCCAGGTTGGAAAAATTCCTTCTATCCCCAAATTAGAGTAATTTATTTGACTTCACTCTAATTTCTAAACCCAAATTTGGCTTTGATCGTATTGTCTTAATTCTTGTTTGGGAAGGAGTAAAAAAGGGGTCTTTTCCTTTTAGATATGAGATTATGTGGACTACGCATCTTGATTTTTGTAGCTAGTGTGGATCAGTGGTGGAGGCTTCTTTGCATTGGCTCCTCCATGTTTCAAGTCAATAAGAAGCTAACTATTATTGGAGACAAGGTGAAAGGGTTGAATAAATTTTCTTTTGGAAATATTTTCTGACAAAAAAAAAGTGTCTATTGACTTGAAGAATATATAAGATAAAATCAAGGGGGGTGTTCAAGATGTTGAAACTTGTTAGGAAGAACGAAATTTGAGGGAGAAATGGATGAAAATTAATAAAGAGGAGACCTTTTGGAAATAAAAATCCCATGTCCAATGGCTTTCTATAGAGGACAAATATATAATTTTTTACTAATCTACATTAAAACATAGAAGTAGGAATAAAATAAGGAAAATACAACAACCTGATGGAACCTTCATGGAGGATGCAAATGAAATAACTAAAATTGTTGTTTCCTTCTTTGCAGACAATCATTAGGGATCAAACAAGAAATAGTTGTGCCTTTTTCTAGATTATAAAACTATAATTAAAGGAAAAAGTTAATGCTACTTCCCTCAGGAAAGGGTAAGTGATTCCTAATCTTCAAGAGAAAAGAGTAAAATAGAATTGTGGAATTACTCAAAACCCCCTTAAATATAAACTAGGGAAGCCTCTTGAGTAGAAAGAAGACTAAATGGATCCCTCTTGAGGAAGGGTGGATTAAATATAACTTTGATGGTTGATCTAAGGGAAATTCATGGGTACTAGCTCCTACATGAGTTATTAGGGACCATAAGGGTTTTTTTTATTGAAGGGTACAACAAGAAGCTTGGAGTTGGTTCAACAAGTAGGGCATAAGCCATTGCTACTTGGTAGGGTATCAAATGCTTAATCGAGAGTTGAATTTCCAAAAAATCATTCTAGAAGGAGATTCAAAATTAATTGTATATTGTTTGAAAGGAAAATATAGATGCCCATGGGACTTGATTACTCTAATGGAAGACTGTAAAAACATGTTAACCAATTTTAGAAAGTATGAAGTCAAGCATACTCTTCATGAAGGAAATAAAGCGGCCGACCAAATGAAAAACATGAGGCTCATTGATTCTAATGGATTGAGTTAAATCACTTACAATTAGCTCCCTCAAAAGCTTAAGTATATTCTAAATAATTAAAGAAAACAGATTGGCTTCTAAGGGATGCAAAATCTATCCCAATCTTGATGAGTATAATCCTCACAGTGAACATTTTTATAATGTTTCAAGTGAGTGTTTCGTCTAGATGGATTTAGAAGAATAGTGAAATTAATTTTGGGAATGATAAGGAAGAAGTTGATCCAACAAAGAACTTTAAATTTAAAAAAGGGTTCCAAACAAATATGTGGTGAAAATCTAAAAATAATAAGATTAGCAAATGAAATAATATGGTGTATGGGTTATTATTATGGTCCTTTATATGATGATCACTGCTATCATTTTTAATTTTAATATTACTAAACTTTGTGAGAAAAGATTGATTAAAATTTATTATTTTATCACCCCATGCAACAATTGAAAAGTACTAAATAATAACAATGATAGAATTATCTATCATCAATTAATATTAAGAAAGATGAAAATACAACCCCTTTATAGTAAGGATAGTAAGGTTAGATTAAAATAGTTTGGTACAAGTGAGGCTGACATCACTGAGGATATTTTACATTGGAAAGGGCCATATCAATATCTTGTGAATCATGCCACTATCTTGTTGATGATATGAAGCATTCATAATAGGGTAACTTAAATAATTATGTTAGATGGAATTTATCACAAAACAATTTTAACATCCCTTTAAAGAAGTGTCTAGAAGTTATTGTCAAAAAAAGAGGAAAGGTGCCTTTTATTTCTATTATTGATTTGTATTGTGGGCCTTTCCAAATGAGAAGCTGTCAACCTCTATTAAACCTTATTTAGTTGAAAGTGATGGGAGGTCCTCTAAAGAGGTGTGAGCAAAAATATTACAAGGATTTGATGTAGAATGAGAAACTGTGGGATATTTTCATGAGAGTAGAGCTCACTCCTTATTTCATTGTTATGCACATAACAAAACTTTGCCAACTAAGTGTGAGTGTGAGAAAGTGGAGAAGACGATCTTGGGAGATTACAAGGTTAATATCAAGAGGTTATTTAAAAAATGTGAAAAACTAGTAGTTGAACAAAATGGGCATGACCAATCTTTTCTTCCTCCTCCTTATGCTTTAGTAAATTTTAATATGATGAAATATTTTACTTTAGAAGGCCAATACACTAACATTCATGGATATGATTTTCCTATACTTAATCATATTTTTCATGGAGAGAAAATTGATCTATTGTTCTTTCTTTACACCTCTCTAGTTAATAGAATTTCTAAATCCCCCTCACTACAATAAGGGTTAATGTTTGTTTTATACTAGTTTAAATTTGATAGATCCCCCTTGAGAAGTCATTTATAATTGATGTTGATACAACTAATGCATAGATTGTTGAGAGTGTTCTGGCACAGGTCTAAGAACAAGTGTCTATGTCTCATTATTTTCAATCTGATCAAGTTCCTCTTCTCCATAGATTTTATCCAATCATCATTCTTCAAAGATTTAGTCATGGTCTTAGGCTCAAACTTTAAAATTAGACATGCACTTTCCCTAATTTCTCTTCTTGTTTGTACACCTGCATCTTTATCACCTATGATTTGATCAGTAGAATGATTCACATTTACATACCTTAAAATAATCAATTCAAGTCTAGGAGATTATTCTTATGGTTGAACCACTTCTTCCTCATTATTCTATTCAACTGTATCTTGCACTTCAGGCTACATGTACACAATTTCCTAGACATTTCTAGATTCATTAATTATCACTTTACCCTTCTTCACTAAATATTTTTCACTATGGGTTGATGTTAAGAGGACTACTCCTTAGGGGTAGCAGTAAGAGGAGAAGAAGATTGTTGTAGCAGAAAGTGACCTATGTTGTGTGGTGCCTTTGGAATTGTTTTCAAATGGGGAGAAGACTTATATAGATTATTGCGAGATGACTACCTGAAGTAGACTGAGACTTATCAGGTGAAAAGCATCAACTAAAGGGGAGTACTTTTCATCAAGAAGTTTGTGATGTTTCCATGATTATATTGTGGTGTTTCCATCAACTCCAATGGGGGAGATTGTTGAAATAACTAATGTAGAGATGATGAAGAGGTTGTTGAGAGACTTGTGGTACAAGGTTGATGACAAGGATATTAGTTATTGTGTTATCATTGATGTTAACTAAGTGTTGTGTTGGTTGAAAATGTTCAAGGTGAGCTAATGAGTGTTTGAGTAGTTGAATCAAGTATTATGGAAGGAATTAGAGTATGCAATTCTTAGGGGAGACTTAGAGATATCTCTAGATGTTGTATGTTGGATCCTAGAGGTTGGCAACATGAATGGAGATAATTATGATCAATTAAAGGTTGACAAAGGAATATGAAAAAAATAAAGTAAAAAATGATGAATAATTTGACTAGCCTATCAAATCAGTGTGAATTTAGGTGTTGTGATCTTTAGTTAGAAGTATCTTGACTAGGCTATGGGGTTAATGTTACAACCGCAAGTTAACTGGAGCATTGGAAGCCATAGTTTTAAAGGAAAACAGATCATTTTGTGCAAGTTGGAATTTTTTTTGGAATAATTGGTGTTAGATCCTCAACTGGTGATGATGTGGTTGGTTTTGATGAATCTTTTGTGTTTAAGATATTATGATGATGTGATAGATATGGTGTGGAATGATGGGTTGGATTCACATCGATTGAGGTAATTAAATTTATCAAGTTTATAGAAGTGTGTTGGGAAAGTCAAGGAGTTTGACTATTCTTGATCAAATCTATGTGTGAATGCATTTGGTGACTGAAATGGATTTGTAAATACATTTTATTATGGTTATATGTTTTAGGAATACTAGGATAAAGAAGGAATATTCAAAATGAAATTCAAATGTAATTTGTTTAAGGTGGTGGCCAAACTAGTTCATGAAAATATATTTATATCCAATCTATTGGATTATGTAGTTGTAGATTGTGGATGTCATGGTTCCATCGAGAGAAGGGTGAAGATAGCCTACAAGAAGCAAAATTTTGATCTTAATTGTATTTGTACTGGCAAGAGGAGGATTTCTATTTTCAGATAATTGTACTTGTTGAATTCTAATAGGTTCTCCAAGAAAATCCCTTAACCTGGTAGATCTTAATAGGTCTTGAATTTAAATAATTTGACCAGATGACTCTTTAATTAGGGTTCTAAATCCCTTAACCAGATAAATCTGATGGAGTTGAAGCATGAAACTGCAAACTCTGTCAAGAAGAAACTGATGATTATAAGATCCTCCACAGAAATATGACTAGGTAGAGAAGACTGTAATTTGTATGAGTGCCCTCAAATAACACTACTCAAATCAAGAGGCAAACAAAGGCAAACACTTGAACTTGAAGATACAGATGGCATAACACCACAAGCCTGAAGAGCTGATCAATCAAATCTGGAAGAGTGCATCCAAAAATAGGAAAGAAAAGAGTGTCCATATGGTAAGTGATCCATCTCACCGAAATGCATAGGTACCCAGCCACTGCAACCGCCTAGTACATAGGATCAAATACTGAATACGTAGCTCACACTATCAAACCAAGGAAGCAGTAGAACCAACAGTAGAAACCCCCCCATACTGCTGACAGGGGAGTAATGACAGGTACACTGAAAAGATCGTCCAATATGAACTGCATGATGAAGATGAATCTGAAACATCGAATGTGCAAAGAGAGTACAAACACATATAAAGATACCTAAGGCTAATGTCATTGGAGGAATGCTCACATGATAAAAGAAGATGGCAAACAAAGGCAAACATCAAACCCCCCTGGCACTTTATAATGGAGTGCGAGTACAAAGAGCACAAACATGTGCAAGATCCCATCAAAGCAAGAGAATGGCACTTTATCTCAGTGCGTGTGCATAAAAGAATGCTACAAAAGTGAAGTATACATTGCTCAAAGAAGATAGAAAGCTATATCAGCATGAACTACAGATAAATATGAGCTATCCCATGTAAAAAATGAGATCCCAGGACCTGAAACAACCAAGATATCCACCAGACTGCAAAAATGCAAGTATCTGAATAAAATAAACCTGGATCAGAATCTAGAAAAAATACTCATATTACTAAAAATATCTCTGAACAAGCTTTCCAACGATATATCATTTTCCAAAAACGGAGTCCGGATGTGCAAGATAGAGCTCCCGGAGTGCAAACCTGAAGATCTGGCTTTGACAGAGAAAAACACCATCAGAAATATAATACCAAAAAAAATAACCTCCAGATCTGAAAAGATCTCAGAATCAGCTTTCCGAAGATATCTTATTTTCCAAATTTTGACACCGTATGCTCAAGATATGAGCAAAAAACCAACAGCTGCACTAGAGGGCCCAAAGAAGGTGTCTGAAAGATCTGAAGATGGGTGACGTCAGCAAAAAGACATAAAACCACATAAAACCATCAGATCTGAAAAAATTTCAGAAAGAGCTTTCCAACAATATCTCATTTTCCAAAAACGGAGTCCGGATGCAAGAGAAACGGATCCCAGAATGCAAGAGGTCTGAAACGCCACTATCATAGAAAACATCTGACTTTGACAGCAAAAAAGAGCATCAAAATGGAAAAATCATAAAACCATACCAAAAAATTCGGATCGGGCTCAGAACCAGCTTTCCGACAATATATCGCACGCCCAATGATGATCCCGTATGCCCGAGATATTGCGAAAAAACGCCCAGGTACCCCTAAAACAGAGCCCTTTTAAAAAAAATATGCAAATGGAAAAAAAACATTTGCATGCGCTGACATCATGCTGACATCAGCGCGGGCCTGGGCTCTAAAATGGTGGGGCCCTGGTCACCGACGTGACCAGGGGCTGGGCAGTGGGTCCGGCGGAGCGGCCGTGGGGCCGCCAGAGGCGGAGCGCTGGCGGGGGCCGCTGAATGCGACGGAGCGGAGGCCGGCGGAGGCGGCGCCGGGGCCGGGGTCCGCCGAACGCAGCGGAGCGGGGAGCGCCGGAGCTGGGCGGCGGCGGTGGCCGCGGTGGCCGGCGGGATCGGTGGTGGCCGCCCGGGCGGTGGCCGCTCTGCGGTTGCTGCTGGGCGGCGTGGGGGTGGCCGCTGGGCGGCGCCCCCCAAAATCAAAGTTTTTTTTTTTTTTAATGATTTTTTTTTTTTTGAAAATCGTACCCTGCGCCTCGGAGTGCGTGCCAGGGCCGTACGGCCCTGGTATGTAAAAAAAATTTGCCTCAGAGGTCAACTTGTCGGAATTGGACAAGTTTTATATGATTTTTGACTATCTCGGGTCTTCCGGACGCAACCGTGAGGTCCATTTAGGCCAGAAACGTACCAAAAATACTGATCACCTTGGGATCCGTGCCAAGGCTGATTGCAAAAAAATTTTCTCACAGATTCCAACTGTGTCCAAATTGGACAAAATTTATATGGATCTTAAGGTTCTTGGATGCTCTGAACACAACCGTGAGGTCCGTTTGAAGCCAAGATGAATAGAAAAATAGGTCCCCCCCAGATCTGACTGGAAACCCTCTGTAAACGTAGATCTGACGAACACGGCCGAATCTCTCAGAAAGAGGACAGGGGCAAGCAGATCTGAAGCTCTGATACCATGATGGAGTTGATGAAAAACAACCCACAGCTCCCAAGAACACCTACACGCAAACACCTGTCATAGAAAGAGAGAGAAGCAAACAGCTATGGAGGCCTGAACGCATTGATCCACGAGAGAGGAGAAGTCCTTGATGTGCAAAAACAAAAGTTGCAATCAATAATAAAATGTCAGAAAAAGGTTACAAAGTATTATGAGATCAATCCTTATGAAGGAGATCAGAAAACCTAAAAAGGTAAAACCCTAGGTTGCATGATAATAATTAATAAAGATAATTAATTATTATATGCCTAAAGTTTAGCTTAAGTCGAAAGAGGTAATAAGTGACTGAATAATTAAATCAATATGATTTAATTAATCAATAAACACTTTATTACTCTAACAAAATCCTAACATGGTATAGCTCCTAATAGAGATAGAGGTAAATCCCTTTATTGAGTGACTACTAATAGGGTGTTTCTCCTAACATGGCCATGCCTTTAATAGAGCATACTTTAGAAGACTACAAATATTTTTGTGTACTGATTCCCACTCTAGTTTTTCCCTCTAACAAATGGTTTCCATGATAAAAATATTGGTGTTCTTGTGTTGCATGTTTGGATGGTTTCACTTGTTTCATTATTTATTGCTGCACAAGCTATATACTGATGGATGTTATTGAATGGTTGATGAAAAGTTTGGATTTGGTAGATTACTAATTCACCCCCCCTCTCAGTAATCTTGGACCTTATAATACTAATATTTTTTTCCCTAATTATGAACCTAACTAGAACAAGATCAACCATAAAAATCCATTGAAATTGAGATAATTAAGAATACTTCCCTCTTATATAATACTAACCCTAGCACAAAAAAAAATTCCAAGGCTATGAAAATAAACCCTACAAAAAAACCCTTATAGGTTGAGTTGTTGGAGGCTACCCCTAAAAAAAAAAAAGATGCTACTTGAAAGGCCAACTGTGCTAAGGCTAGAAAAAGAGGAGAAGGATAAAAAATTAAAACCCCTATAGTGTATATTGATGAACTAGAAGATGATATAGAGGAAATGAAGGAACAAGAGGAGCCTAAAAATGAGGTGATTTTAGAGGAAAGGAGGTATGCTCTAATTATCAACAAAGAAATGAAGGGTAAAATGATAAAGGAAGAAATTGTTCAAAAGAAGAACTTTGAGTGTGAAATTGAAGATGGGGATACCACTAATAATTTAGGTGATGACGATTATGAGGAAAATGAGAAAGAGTTTGAGGTGAAGGAAAAATAAGAACCCCTTGATTTAATGGTCAATTTGGATGATTATGATGATTTTATGGAAAAAACTTGTAACTTCCCTATCCATAATATGGAAGATACCAAAATTGAAAAATCACCTTCCCCTAAACTTGGTAACGAGAAAAAGGATTTTCTTCACCTTTGACAAAAAATTACAGAAATGCAGAACATAGTTGCAGAGTTGGAGGAGAATTTTTCCTCCTTGGCCAATACCAAATAAATTTTTGGTTGTGATCATTTCACTTTGCAACATTATTGATGGCTTAATGTGTAAAGATTTGATGGGTCTTGTTTCAAGACAAATAAAATAAAGAATTATTTGAAGATGGCTCGAGGAGATGACTAGGTCCAGGATAGAGATGATGATAGTTAGAATGAGGAGGTCAAGGAATGGGTTGTGAGTCTTCATCATCTCTCAAGGAATTGAGAGATTATTAATTTGAATAATAACTCCAAGGAAGCTAGTCTCTGAGGCTAGTGATTTCTTTTGTTTTTTGTTATTCATAGGCATCATCACTATAAGAAATTTAGCCTTTTAAAAAAAAATTTCAAGATAGTTATTGGCTTAGTTTTATTGCATCTCAAAGGATGGATAGACCTATTTGGTAATATAAACTATATGGTGTTATGGTTTTACTCAAAAAATATTGTATCTATAGATTTTGATGTAGTTAGAGTGCTTTAATGTCAATGGTAGGGAGTATAGTAGAAATTTGAACTAGTTTAATTGCTGCAATATTGATACTAGGAAGTATAATAGTATTTTGATGTGGTTTGATCATTTTTTATGTTTATGGCTAGAAGAATAGTGTTAATAGTAGTAATGGTCTTAGTTTTTGATAGAAAAAAGAAGCAAGAGGGTGCTGGCCCGAGAACAAAGGGACTAGAAGCACATTAACAACATGTTAATGGCACTAGTTGAGAGCATTATAAGAGAAGTTTAATAGAAAAATAAAACAAATCTAATCTGCCTCTATCAAAAACAAAAACCACAGTACTTTTCAAAAAGATTAAACCAGAGTATCTAAAATGAATATTAGCAATTATCATAACAGTAATAAGCCACACAGGGCTATACCAAGGACTAGGGAAAATAGCCTTAAAACCATAAATAAAATAGGGGAACTGAGGGCCATGCTCAGACAAAAATAAAAACCTCATGAGCACCAGCAATTAGTTCTTTCCACCCAGATGTTTGGACATCAAGGTCCTGGCCCACTTCTCCTATAGGAATAGGAAGAGATCCCTATTGTCCTCATCTACCTCCAGATTGCCACCCATTGGCTTTTCTTGCATAGTGTAAAGGGTCATAGCCGAAGCATGCATGACCTTCGGTGCAAATTTTCTAGTCATCCTATAGTGAAGCTTCAGCTCCTGCAAGTCCTGCTTAATGTCTGCAATCTCTTTATCTAGGTTATAAAACCTCCACTTCAGGGTGCCTTTAAGACTATCTTTTCTAGCCAGAACCCCTAGATTTTTTTAGTAGTGGGGGGCTTTTCCTGGTTATCATGGGGTAAAGTCAGAGGTGGGGTAGGGTGGGGAGTCTCCACGGTTTGTTGAGGGTTGAGAGGGGAAATGTTACCAACCCTAATTGGACTCATGTGATCATCATAAGAGCCCTTCATAAACTCAATGGAGTGAGAATCTTTTTCAGATAGGGATTTCTGTCTAGAGACCACTTCCAAGATTTTGGTTTTACACTACTCCTTCACAATTCTATTAGACCTTCGATGACTTGAGCTACCTAAGTCCACTTTCAGCTTGACCTAGCTCTCCAAAAAGCTCCATTTTTTGGGCTTACATTCAATCTCAAGAGTACTAGTAGACTCCTTCTGATCTTTAGTCTCTATAGACTCAAAGACATGGGACTCCTCTTGCTCATCCCACCTGTTGAATAGATTTTTAACACATTTTTTATGGCTTCTACCCTCTTTAGGAACAAGATCAGACTCCTAGATAACCTAGATGGAATGGGAGGTGGAGTGAGTGGGGTTTTTAGTTTTGGATGAGGAAACCTCCAAGCCAATCTCTCGGGGGGGGGGGGGGAGGGTTGGGGCCCAGGGTAGATAGCCTTGTGTAAATAGTAAAAATAGAGGAGGAGGCCCTAATGGAGGATAGGGGATTGATTTATCAAGGTTCTCTTTAATATCTTGTTGGTGTTTTAAAATGCTTACGCCACTTAGGGCTGCCAATATGCCTTGAGACTGATGTTAGGAGTGGTTAATTCCAATTATGGGAGCTCTGCAAGGCAATTGGACCAACTATAGGGACTTAATATGCCCTCTTCTACTTCTGGCTCTGCAAAACCAAGGTGGGTACACCTAATCCAGACAAAATTCAAACTCACTACACACCCTATACTTCTAGATTCATAAAGAAAATCATAGTAAAGGACTACTAAATACTAACTAGGTATCCATTGAGTCAACTCTACTATGCATGGTAAAATGGACTTGTGAAAGATATTACTTAAAATGGTATTGATATATAGAGATGCAGGAAATAGCCAAAACCCATCAAACATTGGACTCAACTAAATGTACTAATCCTTGATCAGTGCCATTATCAATTGGGAAAATCATCAAATGCAAATATAGAAGCATGAACCAACTACTGTCAAAGATTCAAAGCCATAAATACAACTATCCCAACCCACCCACTACTTATAAGATCCTTCTATAGATAGCCAAAATGAATCTATGCCCTATCTGAAGTATATTTCACTTGATCCTAGATCAAGAACTAAAGACTACAAAATATGCAGAGGCAACCCAATGCAATGGATCAAAAAATCCAAAACTCACAAGACTAACACCAAGGAGAGACATGAAAGCATGAGAGTAATTGTATTAAGTTTGATGAATCATGTACATGTCTATACCAGAAATGAGACAACCACTTCAATAACCTGCAAAAGATGTCCAGAAACTCTATTTAGCCTCCTACAATGTGACAGAGCCTTCTATTTCCCACTGAAACCAAAATAGAATGGAACCCTTGACCAGTCAAAATTTCAACCCTTTATACCACTGGTTACCTTGAAATCCTAAACCAGTAGGATGCAACAAGCTACGGGTAACCAGGGTTAAGACTTTAACCACCCAACCAACAACAAAATTTCAAAATCCAAAAGCCCCTATAGAAAGCCTTGAACAAAAAAGCTTGTCCATCACTACATGATAAAACACCCTACAAACACTCACGACATCCTAGACCACACTGCAAACTAGTCACTTCTCACCAAACAGGGTCTTTTTTGCATTCAATTCCATAAACTAGTACCTACTATCGCTCAGAAATTCAAATTCAAAATGCAACGGCTATATTGCACTTCACGGGCTTTAAGTTCTCAAATTGCTTTGCCCCCAGTCATGCAACCGTGTCGTCAAATCTCTCACCGCCATAGAAAATGGGCCTCAAACTTGCCTAGTCACATGATCACATAACCCAAAAATGGGTTATGCAAACATGAGACCCCTGCTATCCACTTGTCTTCTCCTAACCGTCGATGCTAGACCGTTGCCACAAGAGGGTTTGTCGCATGTTCGCAAGCCGTGGAACTAGCCCATGTGAACATGTGACAAACCACTACCCTACACCCACCTACCATCATGATCACCACCAAGAATCCAAGCCCGGGCCCACGTTCCAAATCTACCACCCTGCTAGTGCGAACCAACCAAAAACTACCACATGTCCACTGGCCAACAGGACACCAAGAAAATACAGACGGGCCCCAGGAACACATGGTGGCTTGTCGCATGATCACATAGCCCAGAAATGGGCTATGCAAACATGTGACCCCCTACAGACATTAACCACCACCATCATCGTCACCGCAAGAAAACTGCCACCACAACCACCACGGGAACTGCAACCACCACTACACTGCCAAGGACACGTGTCACCTGGTCGCATGATCACATAGCTGAGAGAAAGGTTATGCGATCATGTGACAGCCAATAAGAAGCCACCACATGACCACCCCGGGACCACGAAGCACCGCCACCGCACAACTCCACAACTATGAACAAGGACACGTGTCAGTCAGTTACATAATCGCATAGCCAAAGAATGGGCTATGCGATCATGTGACAGCCAACCAAAGGTTGCCACATCATCACATCCACTAGTGGGCCCAAAGTGAACAAACCATCGGCATCAAATCAGATGGTGGGTGCATGATCGCATGGGTAAGGAATATTCCATGTGATCATACACCGACCGTAGATCTTTGATCTCTAGCCCCACAACATCGCACTTGCACTGTTAGAAAAGTAAACCACAGGTAGCTAAAAAGGACCAGGACCCACACAGCCATGTGGCAAGTGATTGCATGATCACATGTCAGAAAATTTTGACATGCAGCCATGCGACAACCAATAGGGAAGAAGCTGGACCCACCACATGGTCAGACTTGCGCAGTTAAACATAGGTCGAAAACACACAAATTTTTTGGCATGACAATAGACAAGTGCATAAAAGATTAAGGCAAAGGGTCAAAAATAATACAAGTTTTTGGCAAAGATCAAAAACACACAGGAATAGAGATAGACCAAAAGGTAATAGGGAGGCCAAAAACAACATGGGTTTTCAAAAACACTGTGGGTTTTCAACACTGTGGTAGAATTTGACAATTTCCAGCAGGCTTTAAACTTTGAATAACTTCTTGGATTTAATGATTGAGCATGTGTAAATTGGACTAGAACTTGGTGACAACATGAAGCACACAGGGAAAGACAAAAACCAAAATCATTTTCAAGGGAAAGGCCAATTTCATGAGATTTTGCAATGACAGAAAATAGGCCTAATAGTGGCTCTAGTTGGGGACGATGGGTAGCTTGTGCCCATGTGAGAATTCAGAATCACTGGGAGAGCAGACCACCAACTGGGAAAAACAAGGAACCTCAAAAAATGTAGGGAACAGGAAGGAAAAGAACATAGCAGAAAAGGAAGAATATTTACAGAATATACATTTTTTACAAAATCCTGCAGCAACAAACATGAGTTAATTTTTGCCTCTGTCAAAAATTTGATTTTCATTTCTTCCTTCATGAGGCACATCAGACATTTTGTTTTCATTTGTTACCATAGGGCTTTCAATATATTCAACCAACAAATCAGGAAGAACAAAGAAGCTTTCTTCATAGTGCATGTAAAAACTTTTGGCACTCTCTTCTCCTTACTCACTATGAAGAAACAAATCAGTATACCCATGAACAACACCATCAGATAAGAACTTATTCTTCTTCATTGATTCATGTATGCCATCAATTGGAAACACAAAGCACTCATATTCTGCCTGCTGAAAAGCCTTCTCTAGATCCTGTCTTTGCATTTCCACAGGTGCAACCAGCTGGACCTCAAATGAAAAGTCAGATCGATACCTACAGCTGGAGAAAGGGCCTCCTAATTTAACTGGATCTGAGACCTCCACATGTTCTTCAAATAGAGGATTGATTATTCCATGCAATGCACCATGCTGAACATCATGACATAAAATGGGTTGATAATCAGATACTTCATCATATAAAGCATTAGAAAACACTTTAAAATCAACGCCCATCTCAACCTCATGGAAACCCATAGCACAGGAAGCAAAATCAGCAGCATATGAAGACTCACTGATATCACATTCAAATGCCACTTCTTTGTCTTCATACTCCTCACTGAAGGAGTGCTCACTTCCACCATTACTCTCTTCCTCCCATGCCCCATGTGATTCACATGAGGACACATCAGCATCACTGCCTTCATCATCTTCACTTGAATAGCCACTACAATCATATTCAGACATTTCTAAATAAATGGAAGATCCTGCACACCTTGACCCTAATTCTTGCCCACTACCACAATCTGAATACTCCTCTGACAAAGACTCATCAAAAGAAGTACCCACAACACTAGAAATGGATTGCTCTAGAATATAACATTCATTCCCCTTTTGCTGACGGTCTCTTTGCAACCTTTTCCATTCATCATCATCAGTAAAATCCTCCAAGAACAACCACTTAAACTCATTCAAAGAAGAAATGCATTTTGGGGGCAGATTTAGATACCATTTAGATGCAACTCCCTTGAGGGATCTCCCAAAAAACATCATGATAACCTCCTCATCAAAAATCTGAAATTCTAGAATGAATCTATAGAATGCTAGGACATGTCTAACTGCTGAATCAAGCTTACAATCAAAGGCAGGAATCAAACCCAAAAGCTCACTAGGGAAAGAGTGAGGGGACTTTGGAAGAACATAATTCAAAGGCCTATCCAACTTGAGGAAACCAAGTAGCCTAGACTGACTTTTCCCCTGATTTTCCATTTGATTTAATGCAAGATGAGAACCACTCATCTTATCTCATTCTTCCTTTTATACTAGCACTAAATACTTGATAGGGAAACATTGTAATCATAAATACCTGGAATTTGTAGCAGAAAGCTTTGTTGACTAGAAGGCAGGGCAAATTTTGAGTTCACCATGGACCTCCATCAGATTTTGTAATGTAGAGCTACTCCCAACCAATACAAAACTCCAAGTAACTCACTATTTATCAGAAGGAACACTGAGCAAATAGAGACAAATCAGAGCCACCACTCACAACTCTATGAGAAGATTTTGCAAATGCTAGCTTTGTATTTCTAACTCTTTTCTAAACCCTCCCCAGCGGAGTCGCCATCTTGTTGGTGACTCAGATGGGCCAAACCAATCTGGTCAAAAGATTTTGAATATTTCAATATGACTGCAACCAAAGCTCCTTAATAGGTTTTCCTTATGTTCTCCCCAGCAGAGTCACCATCTTGTTGGTGTTTAAAAATGCTTATGCCACTTAGGGCTGCCAATATGCCTTGAGACTAATGTTAGGAGTGGTTAATTCCAAGTATGGGAGCTCTGCAAGGCAACTGGACCAACTATAGGGACTTAATATGCCCTCTTCTGCTTCTGGCTCTACAAAACCAAGGTGGGTACACCTAATCCAGATAGAATTCAAACTCACTACACACCCTATACTTCTGGATTCATAAAGTAGATCATAGAAAAGGACTACTAAATACTAACTAGGTATCCATTGAGTCAACTCTACTATGCAAGGTAAAATGGACTTGTGAAGGGTATTACTTAAAATGGTATTGATATATAAAGATGGAGGAAATAGCCAAAACCTATCAAACATTGGACTCAAATGAATGTACTAATCCTTGATCAGTGCCATTATCCATTGGGCAAATCATCAAATGCAAATATAGAAGCATGAACCAACTACTGTCAAAGATTCAAAGCCATAAATGTTAGCTTGTGGTGACTAATCATTCTAACCCTAAAGCGGGAAAATATTGTATAATATGGCTTAGGGTTAGGGATTTTCATTATGTATGATTTTTAGTACTTGCGGCAGAATTGGGTTGTAAGGGATTATGGATTGTAATCAGGTTGTAATCACTGGATAATAATAATATTGGACTCGCTGTTGGTGGACGTAGCCCAGGGATTGGGTGAACCACGTTAAATCTGTGTGCCATTGTGTTCTATTCTGTGTGGTTTATTATTTTCTGATATTAGTTATATTTGCACATAATTGTTATTTCTGCCTTGTTAATCCTAACAAGTGGTATCAGAGCCAGGTTATTTCATTCGTTCTTTCATATATTCTCTGAAGCAGGTCTCACGAGTTAGTGGGAGAGTCTCTCGGTTAAGTGGGAGAAATGGCAGAAGAGGGTAGGCTGAAGGTTGATAAGTTTAATGGGCAGAACTTCCAGTTATGGAAGATGCAAATGGAGGATTATCTCTATCAGAAGGATCTATGGCGGCCATTAGAGGGAGTAGCCAAGAAAGAGCAATCAATGTCTCAGGAGGATTGGGATATTTTGGATAGGAAGGCACTGGGGAGTATTCATCTATGCCTGGCACAATCAGTGGCATTCAATATTACTGAAGCAAAGATAGCTAAAGATCTGATGGAAACCCTAGCGAAGTTGTATGAAAAGCCTTCAGCTTCAAACAAGGTATTTCTTATGAAGCGTTTATTTAATATGAAAATGGTAGAAGGTGGATCAGTTACTGATCATTTGAATGAGTTTAATACAGTTACAAGTCAATTAACCTCAGTTAAAATTACTTTTGATGAAGAGGTTAGGGCTCTCTTGATTTTGTGTTCTTTGCCAGAAAGCTGGAATGGCTTGGTAATGGCTGTTAGTAATTCTGTTTCTGGTTCTAATACCCTAAAGTATGATGATGTTATTGGTGTTATATTGAGTGAGGAAATTCGTAGGAAAAGCTCAGGGGCATCCACATCGGGTAGTGTATTGAACACAGAAAGCAGAGGCAGAACAAGAGATAGAGGTAACAACTCTGGAAATCATGGGAAATCAAGAGGAAAATCAAAGGGAAAGAGGTCCGAATCTAAAGGGCCAAATGATTGCTGGTACTGTGGAAAACCAGGTCATAAGAAGAAAGATTGTTGGTCTCGGAAGAAAGATCAAGGAGACAAAAATGATGGAAACAAGGAGGCAAATGTGGTAAGTAACAAGTCTGAGGAGGATGCTTTGCTCTTGTCCTTAGAAATTATTGATGATTCATGGGTTTTAGATTCTGGGGCTTCATTTCATGCTACACCCCATAGAAGTTATTTTGTTGATTATGTCCAAGGGGATTTTGGGCTAGTTTATTTGGGAGATAATGAACCCTGTCAGATTGTTGGAAAGGGAAAAATTAAGATTAAGTTGCAGAATGGGAATCATTGGCTACTACAAGAGGTAAGACATGTTCCAAGGCTGAGTAGGAATTTAATTTCAGCAGGGCAACTGGGTGATGAGGGTTGCACAGTTACTTTTAATGATAAAAATTGGAAGGTTTCAAAAGGTTCCTTAGTAGTAGCAAAAGGTGTGAAAGTAGGCACCTTATATCTTTGTACAGGTCATACTGTTCCTTCTACTTTAATTGTTTCAGAAGATAATGAATGTTCAGGAACAGTGGTTGCAGTTGAGCAGGAAGAACATCAAACTGTTGCTGTAGATTTTGACACAGCACTGTGGCACAACAGACTCGGGCACATGAGTGAAAAAGGTATGAAATTACTTCATTCAAAGAAAGTTTTACCTGGTCTGAAATGTGTCAATTTGGATTTCTGTGAAAGTTGTGTTTATGGAAAACAAAAGAGAGTTAGTTTTGTGAAGAGTGGGAAGGAAAAGAAAAATGAGAGATTAGAGCTTGTGCATACAGATGTATGGGGACCAGCTCAGGTATCTTCCCTTGGTGGCTCTTTGTATTATGTTACATTTATAGATGATGCAACAAGAAAAGTATGGATTTATTTCCTTAGACAGAAATCTGATGTATTTCAAACTTTTAAGAAATGGAAATGCTTAGTTGAGACTGAGACTGGTAAAAAGTTAAAATGTCTTAGATCTAATAATGGTGGTGAGTATTGCAGCACAGAATTTGAAGAATATTGTTCCTCTAATGGTATTCGTAGGCAGAAAACTGTACCAAGGACTCCACGAGAAAATGGAGTGGCTGAACGCATGAACAGGACAATAATGGAGCGTGCAAGGAGTATGAGGTTGCATGCTAGGCTGCCCAAAAATATGTGGGCAGAGGCAGTGAACACTGCTGTTTATTTAATCAATAGAGGCCCCTCTACTCCTTTGGACTGTGGTATTCCAGAGGAAGCATGGAGTGGTAAGAAGGTGAGTTATTCTTTTCTCAAAACCTTTGGTTGTGAAGCTTTTGCACTTATAGATTCTGAAAATAGAACCAAGCTGGAAGCTAAGTCAAAGAAATGTGTATTTGTTGGGTATGGCATTGATGAATTTGGTTATAGGCTTTGGGATTTTGAAAATCATAAAATTGTAAGAAGCAGGGATGTCATATTCAATGAGAAAGTATTGTACAAAGATCTGTTGCTGCAGCATGAGAAGAAAGAAAATGACTATGTAGTACTGGATGATACTCCACAAGTTCATGTTCCAGTAGTTCCTTATGCTCCGCAACAACAGCAATAACAAATACCACACACCCCAGTGAGTGTTAGACGGTCAACAAGGCTAAGTAGACCTCCAGAAAGATTTTCTCCATCTTTGTATTCTATTCTGTTAACAGATGCTAGTGAACCTGAATGTTATAATGAAGCTGTGCAGGTGGATACAAAGCTTCAGTGGGAGTCTGCAATGACAGATGAAATGGACTCTTTGCTGAAAAATCAGACATGGGATTTATGTAAGTTACCTACAGGTAAAAGGGCTTTACAGAATAAATGGGTTTACAGGATCAAAGAAGAGGATGGAGGTACGAAAAGATTTAAAGCCAGATTAGTTGTAAAAGGATTTGCACAGAAACATGGTATTGATTTTGATGAGATATTTTCTCCAGTTGTTAAAATGACTTCTATTCGTACTGTTTTAAGTATTGTGGCTACTGAAGATTTGCATTTAGAGCAGCTTGATGTTAAAACAGCCTTTCTTATGGTGATTTGGATGAAGAAATATATATGGTTCAGCCACAAGGATTTGAGGTCAAGGGTAAGGAGAATTTGGTGTGCAGATTGCAGAAAAGTTTATATGGCTTGAAGCAAGCACCTCGGCAATGGTATATTAAATTTGACACTTTTATGAATGGGCATGGATATAGTCGGTGTCATTCTGACCATTGTGTTTATTTTAAGAGGTTGGATGATGACAGCTACATTATTTTATGTTTATATGTTGATGATATGCTTGTAGCTGGGTCTAACATGGATCACATTAAGGGGTTGAAACAACAGTTAGCAAAATCTTTTGCTATGAAGGATTTGGGGGCAGCAAAACAAATCCTTGGTATGAAAATTTGTAGAGATAGGAAAAATAGGAAATTGTCTCTATCTCAGGCTGATTATATTGAGAAGGTGTTGCAACGTTTCTCTATGGAAAATGCCAAAGCTGTCAGCACACCTTTGCCTGGTCATTTGAAATTGACTAAGGATATGTGTCCCATGACACCAGAAGAAGAGACTAAAATGTCTAAGGTACCTTATGCTTCAGCTGTAGGGAGCTTAATGTATGCTATGGTATGTACTAGGCCAGATATTGCACACGCAGTGGGAGTCATTAGCCGTTATATGAGTAACCCTGGTATTGAGCATTGGAATGCAGTCAAATGGATTCTCAGATATTTGAGAGGCACATCCAGTAAGTGTTTACACTTTGGGGGTTCTACTACTACTGTACAAGGCTATGTTGACTCAGATTTGGTAGGAGATATAGATAGCAGGCGGAGTACTACAGGTTATATATTTACTGTTGGTGGGATAACAGTGAGTTGGATTTCTCGACTACAAAAGGTGGTTGCTTTATCCACTACAGAGGCAGAGTATGTTGCTGCTACAGAGGCAGCCAAGGAGATGATATGGCTTCAATTCTTCATGGAAGAATTGGGACATCCACAAAAGGATAATCTTCTACATACAGATAGCCAAAGTGCCATTCATCTTGCAAAGAATTCTACTTTGCACTCAAAGACAAAACACATACAGTTGCGGTACCATTTCATTCGATCAGTTTTGGATGATGGACAGTTAAGGATGGAAAAGATTCATACTGATGATAATCCAGCAGATATGTTTACCAAGGTAGTAACAAGGGAGAAGTTGAACTCATGTTCAGCTTCAGTTGGTCTTCTAGACTGAACAAAATAAAGGAACAACTGAGTCCAAGGTGGTTCAATCCAGTGGGAGCCTCATGTGGGTAGCGGTATTGCTACAGGATCAGTCTCCAAGTGGGAGGTTTTTTAGTATAGTGTGGATACTGATCAGTCACCAAGTGGGAGATTGTTAGCTTGTGGTGACTAATCAGGAAAGTACTATCCAGGAAAGTACTGTACACTTTTCCTCCCGACCTCACTGGGGTTCGGGGCCGGGCCGGGCCTCGAGCGGGGGTTCGGGGGCGCAGCCCCCGAGGAAAATTTTTTTGAGGCCGACTACTTTTTTCGGTTTTTTGGGCCGACTACTTATAACTCATTCTAACCCTAAAGTGGGAAAATATTGTATAATATGGCTTAGGGTTAGGGATTTTCATTATGTATGATTTTTAGTACTTGCGGCAGAATTGGGTTGTAAGGGATTACGGATTGTAATCAGGTTGTAATCACTGGATAATAATAATATTGGACTCGCTGTTGGTGGACGTAGCCCAGGGATTGGGTGAACCACGTTAAATCTGTGTGCCATTGTGTTCTATTCTGTGTGGTTTATTATTTTCTGATATTAGTTATATTTGCACATAATTTTTATTTCTGCCTTGTTAATCCTAACAATAAATACAACTATCGCAGCCCACCCACTACTTATAAGATCCTTTTGCAGACAACCAAAATGAATCTATGCCCTATCTGAAGTATATTTCACTTGATCCTAGATCAAGAACTAAAGACTAGAACATATGTAGAGGCAACCCAATGCAATGGATGAGAAAATCCAAAACTCACAAGACTAACACCAAGGAGAGACATGAAAGCATGAGAGTAATTGTATTAAGTTTGATGAATCATGTACATGTCTATACCAGAAATGAGACAACCACTTCAATAACCTGCAAAAGATGTCCAAAAACTCTATTCAGTCTCCTACAATGTGACAGAGCCCTCTATTTTCCACTAGAACCAAAATAGAATGGAACCCTTGACTAGTCAAAATTTTGACCCTTTATACCACTAGTTACCTTGAAATCCTAAACCAGTAGGATGCAACAAGCTATGGGTAACTAGGGTTAAGACTTCAACCACCTAACCAACACCAAAATTTCAAAATCCAAAAGACCCTACAGAAAGACTTGAACAACAAAGCTTGTCCATCACTGCATGGAAAAACACCCCCGCAAACACTCACGACATCCTGGACCACACTGCAAACCAGTCGCTTCTCACCAAACAGGGTCTTTTTTTCATTCAATTCCATAAACTGGTACCTCTTGTTGCTTAGAAATTCAAATTCAAAATGCAATGGCTATATTGCACTTCACGGGCTTTAAGTTCTCAAATTGCTTTGCCCCTAGTCATGCAACCGCGCTGTCAAATCTCTCACCGCCATAGAAAATGGGCCTCAAACTTTCCTGGTCGCATGATCGCATAACCCAGAAATGGGTTATGCGAACATGCGACCCCTGCTATCCACTTGCCTTCTCCTAACCACCAATGCCAGACCGCTGCCACAAGAGGGTTTGTTGCATGTTGGCAAGCCATGGAACTAGCCCATGCGAACATGTGACAAACTACTACTCTGCACCCAGCTTTCGTCATGATCATCACCGAGAATCCAAGCCTGAGCCTGCGTTCCAAATCTACCACCCTGCCAGCGCGGACCAACCGAAAACTACCACACGTCCACCAGCCAACAAGACACTGAGAAAATATAGATGGGCCCCAGGGACATGTGGCAACCTGTCACATGATTGCATAGCCCAGAAATGGGCTATGGGAACATGGAACCCCTCACAGACATTAACCGCCACCGTCACCATCACCGTAAGAAAACTACCACCGCAACCGCCACCGCACTGCCATAGACACGTGTCACCTGGTCGCATGATCACATAGCTGAGAGAAAGGCTATGTGATCACGTGATAGCCAATAAGAAGCCACCACATGACCACCCTGAGACCACAGAGCACCGCCACCGCACAACTCCGCAACCACGAACAAGGACATGTGTCAGTCGGTCGCATGATCGCATAGCCAAAGAATGGGCTATGCAATCATGTGATAGCCAACCAAAGGCTGCCACATCATCACATCCGCCAGTAGGCCCAAAGTCAACAAACCATCAGCATCAAATCAAACGATGGGCGCATGATCACATGGGTAAGGAATATTCCATGCGATCATACGCCGATCGTAGATCTTCGATCTTTGGCCCCACAACGTCACACTTGCGCTGTTAGAAAAGTAAACCGCAGGCAGCTAAAAAGGATCAGGACCCACACAGCCACATGGCAAGCGGTCACATGATCACATGTTAGAAAAGTCTGACATGCGGCCATGTGACAGCCAATAGGGAAGAAGCTGGACCCACCACACAGTCAGACTTGCGCAGTTAAACATAGGTCAAAAACACACAAAGTTTTCAGCACGACAATAGACAAGTGCATAAAAGCTTAAGGCAAAGGGTTGAAAACAACTCAGGTTTTCAGCAAAGATCAAAAACACATAGGAATAGCGATAGACCAAAAGGTAACAGGGAGGCCGAAAACAACACAGGTTTTCGAAAACATTATGGGTTTTCGACACTGTGGCAGAATTTGACAATTTCTAGCAGGCTTTAAACTTTGAATAACTTCTTGGATTTAATAATTCAGCATGTGCAAATTGGACAAGAACTTGGTGACAACATGAAGCACATAGGGCAAGACACAAACCAAAATCATTTGCAAGGGAAAGGCCAATTTCATGAGATTTTGCAATGACAGAAAATAGGCCTAAGATATCCAAAATATTAGTTTCATTGGAATGCAGGAGGTAGAAGGGAATGGAAATTAAGTCCTTATTTCTAATGTGATTCAAAAAAGGTAAGTGGTAGTAGTAGAACACCATAAACTTACCATCGAGGGTGAAATATTTCATCACAATGAGACAAAGCTTTGGCTATAACTCTGGAAGCTCTTCCCGGCTGAAACCCCCTTGCTTCTTAATAGGATTCTCTCCCTCCTTGAAAAAATGGTTGGGGCTGGTAGGGTTAGGTGTCCAATTGGTCTTTTTATACTTTCTCCCTTCCATAGAAAGGCCTGTCGCCTTAGAAATGACCTCCTCATTGAGCTGGAAATGGATGCCACCAACTGAGACACTCCTATTATTCCAGGATGAGATAAATTGTTTGGATATCATTTCATCGCACCCACCTTTCATGCTCTCCATAAAACCCCAAATATCACTCTCTCTACAATAGTGGGTCACCAATGGGTCAGAGGTGAAGGTCTCATTGATCTTGTCTAGTTCGATGCGAAGGGTGTTGCCTCCCATGTCAAAACTCTACATCACCTGCATCCGAAAATCCAGAGAACCAAAGGGTCAAGCTTCTTGATAGGTAATATAAAAATAGTTATTTTGGTTTGGCCTTTTTGAGAGAAGGTTACACTCAACCGGCTGGCCTTGGGTGAATTTTTGGAAGCCAAGCTCCATACCACAATATCTAATAGATCTCTAGGTGCCATTATTAGCAATAATGCTAGGGCTGCACTTGATGTCCTTGTTAGCCAGGTAAGTCCACCGATTCAGACAACAATTTCTCCACATGCTAGAAAGGAAATTATGATTCTTTATGGGGTTTAGGGTATTCCTTTTCATAATCCAAAAAATCTCCAGAATATGCCAAAACATGATCAAGGAAGGATTCACAATAAATATAACAACATGGCTCATTTAAATATCATTTATAATCATTTCCCCTCCTATGAGCTACTAAGTCACCTTAGGAAGTTTGTTGACCATCCTCCAACTATTGAGTTTGGTTTTCTTTAGGCCAATAGCTACCATTGAGTCAGCCATCGAGTTTCCCTCTCTATAAGTGTGGCCGATTGTCATGCATTGGAAGTTGTTGAGAAGTTCATGGATCTCAAGAAAAATGGAGCTAACTTGCCATCCCGCATTAGCTCCACTTTTGATTGCCTCCACCACCACTTTGGAATCCCCCTCGATTACTAGCAATCTAATGTTCATTTGGGTAGAAAAATTAATCCCTCATAGAAGAGCCATTCCCTTCACTTGGTTAACAGTGCAATTATTGAGTGGCCCAACATAAGCCAAAAGGAAAGTGCCTTTATGGTCTTGTAGCACACCTCCCTTACCTTGAGCAGTGTTATTAGCTACCCCATCAATGTTTTATTTGATCCATCCTCTAGGAGGGGCAACTCAACTGGTATCTTTTCTAGCCAACAACTTAGAATTGTCGAACCTAGAGAACCCAGTCAACAGGTTCCAATTATCATCTATTTTGACTTCCTAGGCAGAGGGGGGTATAGAGGGAAGTTTCCACTTAGTCGAATTGGCATTCTCACAAAGGAGGTTGGTACCAATATGGAGACAACTATCTGATTGAGTACTAGCCTGCTTGAATATCTTGTTGTTCCTTTCCTTCCAAATAATCTAGTAGATGTGTGGGGGTAACATTCACCAAAGGAGTTGGAGAAGGGGGTGATTGGAGGGGGATCTCTAGTTAGTAAATTGATGCACATCACTACCCATAGCCTAGGAGATACCCAACTTGCTGATGACCCCATGCTAGATGCTAGTAGCATAGTCATAGTGAATAAAAAGGTGTTTCCTCCTCCTTTTTACATAGGACACACCCGTTCTCCATGGAGAAGCCCCTCTTTATAAGATTATCCTGGGTTAGGATTTTACCATGCATAAGGGTCCACCAGAAGAAATTTATTTTTGGCATGAGCTGAGAGATCCACACCTTCTTCCAGTCCCCTAGGTTATTCTCTTCCTTCAGAAGTAGGTTGTAAGTAGATTTTACTGAGAAGGTACCAGCTTGGGTAGGGGCCCAGATCATGGAGTCTTGTCCACCCAACCCTGGGATTCTGACATTAGTTAGGGTTTCCATGAGCTCCTTGGCCAAAATTTGAAGGTCCAGTCTATCTCTAACCATATTAGCTATATCTTTCTAGTTCCTACCAGTGATGTAGTTGGAGGTTCTATTACCAAGGAGGGGTATGAGGTAGTCCTTAAGAGGTCTATACCTAACCCCTAGGTTAGGGTTTTTTAGGATCCATTAATAGTTATTCCAGAATCTGATCGATCTCCCATTTCCAATCTACTAGAGAGCTCCTTTAGACAACAAGGTCTTGCATTTACAGATGTTCACCTAGAGTTTGGATCCATTGGGGAGGTCACTATCCTACTACATTCTCCTATAGGGATGTCCTTGGAGGTACTTAGCTTCCATTATTTTGCACCAGTCCACTTTTCCTTCTATGAGTTTCTTGGCCACTTTTGTGGTAAGGGCTCTATTCATCAAGCCAATTCTCCTTAAGCCCAAGCCACCTAGTCTTTTTAGGAGGTAGACCGTGTCCCAATTGACTAGAGACATCCTCTTTTTTTCTTTAGAGCCAGCCCATAAGAAGGTTCTCTAATCTTGAAGAGGGATAGGAAGTAAACTAGGAGCCCTTGGAGAGTGGAAGCCACTAGCTAAAGTTTACCAGCATTGCTAAGGATCTTCCCTTTCCATCCAATGAGTTTCCTTTGGGTTCTTTCCTATATAGAGTTCCAGAATTATTGGGACACCTCCTTAACTGTGAGGGGGAGGCCAAGGTAGGTAGAAGGGAGCGAAGCTGACAGACAACCCAGGATCAGCAACACCCTATTTTGTATCTCCATGGGGGTATTGAAGAAGAACAACCAAATTTATTGATAGTTAATACACTGTCCAGAAGCCTAGGCATAATTTTCCAAGATTTGTTTCCACTGTATGGCCTCAATCACTGAAGAATACCCAAAAAGGAAGGTGTCATCCACAAACTTCTCTAACACAACTTGATGAAGAGTAGAGGTAGGTTTGACACCTTTTATTTTTCCCATGGAGGAATGCATAGTCAGATTCCTACTAAGAACATCAACCACCATAATAAAAAGGTAGGGGGAGAGAGGGTCTCCCTGTTTGAGACCCTTTTTAGGTTTAAAGAGGCCACTAGGGGTGCCATTGATAAGAACAGAGAAGCTAACAGTTTGGGTACATTCTTATATAATCTAAACAACCTTCTCATTAAAGCCCATTTTAGCGAGAATTTTAAGAAGGAATGGCCAATTAAATTTTTCATAAGCTTTATAGATATCTAGTTTAATGGCCATACCTGGGACCTTGCTCCTATCCATAGAGTGGATGATTTCATGAGTGGCTATGGACACATCGAGGACCTATCATTTTGACATGAAACCTTTCTAAGTAGTGCTGATAATCTTACCCAGGAGCGGCTTCATTCTACTAACCAGGATCTTGGTAAGGATCTTGTAGAAGGTGTTGCAGAAGCTGATTGGTCTGAAATCCACCATAGAGGTGGGGTTGTCATGCTTTGGGACAAGCACAATAAAATTTTTATTATGTTGTGTGAGGAGATGCCCTGTCTTGAAGAAATCTATGGTAGGATGGATAACATCAGTCCCCACGATGTCCCAATATTCTTGAAAGAACACTGGGGGAAAGCCATCAAGACCCGGGGCTTTGTAAGCACTATGAGTTATAGCACTATGGATGTGGTCTAGGAGTTGATTTTGGATACTGGTTGGGCACATTTGTCCCTCATTTGAGTATATCCTCTTAATTTAATTTGTCACAATCTAATTGATTTTGTCCTTCTCAGTGACTTCATTACCTCCCTCATCCTTGATAGCAATGATGGTATTTCTTCTTTTATGGTTACTGAAAAACCTATAGAAGAAAGTCATGTTCCTGTCCCCTTTAGTAAGCCACTGGATTCTGGATCATTGCTTCCAGTAGATTTCCTCTTTTTTTAGAGTTTCCTGCCATTTGTGTCGAGTCAACTCCTTCACCACCCGTATCTAGGGCGGATGGTTTCCAAAAGCCAATTTGGCCTGGAGGGACCCTAAAGTATCAGTCAACTCCTTTTTTTCTTTTTGGAAATCACCAAAATTATGTTTTCTCTAGCCTTTAACTTCCCTTCTAATAATTTCTATCTTTTGGGCAATTCTAAACATGGCAGTGCCTTTGATGTTAGTATCCCACTAGAATCTCACTTGATCTCTAAAGGACGGGTGAGAACACTACATGATTTCAAATCTGAAGGGGGTCAGGCATGTGTGTGTGAATTTTGTACCTGCTCTATAGACACAACACTTCAGTAAAACATTAGAGGTTAGCAAAAATCACAATCATGCAAAATTGAAATCTAATTTAACCAAGCGATTTACTACCTTCTAGTAGGTGCGAGATTGATGTTTTCAGATTGTAATCGAGATCAATGACCTAGACGACACCTAAATGAAGGATTTGAATGCAAAACTGATATGAAATATGAATGCAATTAATCTATATTTTTTATATTTTCTATGCAATGATATGAAAACTTGATTTAGAATCTATGTTAATATGGAAATTGATATGCTAAAATGATCTAACAATGATATGAAAAAGAATCTAAATGAATGTAAAAAAAATAAATTGATCTCACAATAGCCTTGATTCGCAATAAGCTTTGATTCTCCAAATTCCAATTCTCCAACGTGATTGTGCAAAAATATGAGATTCTGTGGATTTGAGAGATTTGATGCAAATTTGAGAGATGAATTATGAAGAGATGAGCCTTGTCTTTATAGAAATCCAAGGCTTTGGAGGTGTATGGAAGAAAGCCATAAATCACTCAAATAACTCAGGTTGATTTTTGAGTTATTTTTAAATAAAGGATAATTAACTCACAAAAACATGCAAAAGCTAAGTTTAACTCAAAATAGAGTTTAGCTTTAATTGATAATTGATAGTTGTTTGCTTTTATGATTGTGCATGTTTTATTTATGAATTAATTTAATAATAAAGTGATTTATTTCCAACTTAACTGATTTTTAAAAATAAAACAATTGATTTATGGGTTAATCAATTATTTTTTCAAACTTTTATTCCGAAAATAATAATATTAAATATGAAAACTTGCTTTAATTAATTAAATAAGAATTTAATCAATTAATGATAGGAATTTTAATTTATTGTCAAAATTAAATAATACAATTTAGGAATAAATAGAATTAAATTCAATTAAATAATTAAGTGGCAGAATTAAATCTAATTAATTAAATATTGAGAATATTCAATTAATCAAACTTTAGGATAAATGTGATTTATTGCCAAATAATCATTAAATTAAAGATAATTATGATGATTAGGAATATTACTAGGAATATTCCCCGATGCAGAATTTATGATAATCAATTAGGATTCGATGATGTGCAGATGTGCCTTTGGTTAGGACTTTGATGTCAATTTCATTCGATATGTCGATATAGGAGGTTAATGAACTTATAGCCCATTTTTGGGGTATTACATTTTTCCCCTCTTTGAATTGTTGTGCGAAGTGTAGTGGTTCAAAGATAGTCTGTGTATGATAAAGATATGAAATTGATATGAAATTAATAATTGATATGAGACAGAAGCTGATTGATATTGATTTGATATGGAGATAATAGGTCCTAAATGACCAAAGATAATGTTCACTGTAGCAGAAAATGAACCTATGATTGCGAAAAAGTGTCAAAATGCTCGATTCCAAACCTTAGGATTGCTAAAAAGTGAGTGACCGGTTCTAGACTCGATTGTCTTAGCAGAACTAGCAGGTATCACATCCGAACCCTTCAGTTGCCGAAGAACCAAGGAAATAACATTATGATCTGATGGTTGCAAAAACTGATACATTTTACAAGATTAGGAGAATACCAGATTGATATGGATCTTGATGAATCTAATATGCCCCAAGTGATGATAGATTTGCCCCAAGCGATGAGGACTTTTGATGAATCAGTGACTAGACATGATTGTTGTCTTGAATACCAAGGAAAGATATGATTTCAATAAAGATATGATTTCAAATTAGATTACAGACATTGAATGATATGCAATACCATGCCCCCTTCAGGATTAAAATTGAAATCTGACAAGAAAAGTCAGTGTTGATATTTTAGAAGCATGTTAATTGATTGGAAAAGTGGTTATACATGTTCAAGAATGTGTTCTACATCGTTTGGAGGTCTTGGAGATTGAATTTGACTAGGTTTGACCATGAGTTGACCATGGTTGACCAAGTTGAAATTTTGAGAGTTTGATGTTAGATAATCAGTTAAGTTGAAAAATAGATTTTTGTGATGATTGAAGGTCGATTGTGCAAGTAGTTAATAATATGAATGATCTCAGATTTGAATTTTGATCCTGAAAAATGATTCTACTTGCTGTTTCATTGGAGGAACCTTCGTGTGAGATCTAGCGCTTGTTAGATTTGAAGAATTGATATGAAGAATTGTTTTAGCCTTGAAGTTCATTTAATCATTGTGAGATCATGCAAACATGCAAAATGTCAAGAGACATGCAAAATGAAATGCAACCTAAGACCTAGGACCTAGTCACTAATAATATGTCGATTTGTTATCATCATTGAACTTTTAGGTAACTGGATAAATCAATACAATGCCCACTAGCTATGAAACCATAGACATATGAATATCAATTTGTATGCACAAGAATCAATACAACACCCACTGATTAAAAACCATAGATATATGAATATTGATTTTATTTTCAAAATGTCAGATTAGATATAAGCACCAAGGCACAAACGCCAGGGTGACATGAATATCATGTCCATTTTGATATAGCAATTTGTATAAGCATCAAAACATAAATGTCATAATGACCTGAATACGCCTTGCATTGCAAACACATCAAACAGTCAAGAGATCATTCTAAATCCAATGTGAATTACCTATAGTGACCCTTTATCATTCACATCCTTAGGTAAGATCGCGTTTCATAGTAGGAGAAA
This sequence comes from Chamaecyparis obtusa, assembly GCA_027943335.1. Lineage (NCBI taxonomy): Eukaryota > Viridiplantae > Streptophyta > Pinopsida > Cupressales > Cupressaceae > Chamaecyparis > Chamaecyparis obtusa. Next base: position 258,249 of record BSBK01001832.1, on the reverse strand, counting down.
GAACTCACTCAAAAAGACAATAATTAGATCAAACTTCCTTGAATTTTTTGGGTATCAATGGTTGAGGTACGCATGGCCATCCAATTTGAGATAGAGGCTCTTATAGTCAGACACCATTTCAATCCGGAATTTCTAAAGTTGTTAGATTTTCACATACAAGAAGAAGACAAAGAAAAGATTATGCCCCTAGTCATCACTCTCTAAATCCTAAAAAGGACATCATCGAAGAGCTCGAAGGGACACAATATGTAGAAATCCCAATGCGAATCAGTAAGCATACAAGGAGATAAAAGCATGTAAAAGGCATAGATTGTTTTCAGTTCGTTGTTTGATGTTTGATTGCGTTGTTGTAGATGCAAAATCCTTTCTGGAGACGAGATAGACTTGACTGACTCAAATGAAGCTTCAAAGGACTCTAACTGGATATGACACATCTAAGATACATTGGAGGCCATAGGATATGACATTGGTTTCCCCCAAGTGTGAACATTTGATAGGATACAGATGCTTGAGCTGATTGGTGTACAAACTGACTTATTGAAACAAGGATATATACAGACTAAAGTAGACTAAACGCTGGGAAAGACCAAGATTGTGTTGATAGATGGAGCATTTTGAAATAAGTGGCACTCGTTTGCTAGGTTTTCACCATCTTGGTAGAGATTCTATTTTTGCTACCAAGCCGCCTGTTTCCAGGTTTTCACCAAGGCACTTTTTTTTTCTCATTTTTTTTTTGTATTTTTCATTTTTTCAAATTTTTTTTATTTTTGATATTTTTTACTTTTTTTGTGAATCATCAAGTCACCTATTGCTAGGTTTTCACCAAGATGTTCATTTTTTTAAGGACTTTTTCAGATTTTAAAGATTTTTCAGGACATTTTACCATAGACTGAATGCCTTAGGCGTAGAATTTCTTTAGATGGAGAACATTGATTGGTTCTCGGAGCTGTTCTCCTTCAGTCATTGAGAGTTGATAGGCACCAGCCAGTTGGGTTCAAACTTCCCTTGCGTTCTCGATGGGATTAATTTTTAAGATTTTCTCTCAAGACTAGATCACCAACCTGAAATTCTCTGTATCTAAATTTCTTTTTGTAGCCTCTAGACATTCTCTTCTGATATACTCTGAGATGATCATATGCTGCTTGTCTGCACTCATCTAGTAGTTTAAGTTCTTGCAACCTAGACACTCTATAGTCATCATTAGTTACTAGACCATGCATTCTGATTCTTAGTGATGAGATTTTGACCTCAATAGGCAGTACCACTTCAGACCCATAAACTAAAGTGAAAGGTGTAGCCCCACTAGGTTTTCTGATACTTATTCTGATACTGGTTCTGATACTTGTTCTGATACTGGTTCTAATACTTGTTCTGATACTAGTTCTGATACTGATTCTGATACTAGTTTTGAAACTTGGTACACTTGATAGCATCTTTTTCCATTGCAAACTCTCAAGAAAGATCATATCATGCAGTCCCAATGTCTAGCAAGGTGGAGAACAAGAGGGATTGGCAAGCTGGTGGAAGAGATGGAAGACAAGAGAATGAAGACGAATGAAGGGAAGAAATCTTCAAGGGAAAACTCTTCAAGAATACTCAAGCTAGGGAAAATTATCATGTAAAGCACATTTGGACAAGGAACGAAAGGTCATCATAGGATAAGTCAAAAAAGCGTAATGCCAAAGATGGATAGGATGTAGTCCAAAGGAGTAGACATGTCAAGAGGTTTCATAGCACCATGTTTTACTCTCTTTTTCTTTTTTAATTTATAAGATCAAGACCAAAGGGGAAAAGGATAGTGATAGGCAAAAAAATGAATGGAGGAAGATGGATATGAAGGCTAAACATGGAAGGAATGAAAGCAAGATCACCATAAGTTAGCTCACAAAATAGCCAAATATTTGCGTATAGATCAACATTGTCAAGATCAAAAAGAGAAAATGGAATGGATGAAATATGTAGAAGAACTATGCATGATGCCTGATTACTAGGTTTTCATCATGGTACTTATCCAAGGCACCACAAGGGAGTGGTTTTCACCATAGGATGAATTTTTCTCTTTACTTTTGCTACCAAGGTGCCTGTTTCCAGGTTTTCACCAAGGCACATTTTCAATTTTTTTATTTTTTTATAATTTTTTATTTCTCTGAATTTTTGGAAGAAGGAAAGCTTTTTAGATAATGCTCCTTGAAAGGATAAACCATGATATGCCAAGGATTCAAAATGATACACTCAAAGATGCTGATAGGGAAAGGGAGATGGAAGAGAAAAATGGAGGATAAGGTTTTATGTAAAGCGAGTGTGGTTGGAAGATAGGAAGAATAGGCAAATGAGGAAAAAGGATAGAAGGTAGAAGGATAATGAATGGAAGAATCGTGAAAGGGTAGATGGAAAAGAAGGAAAGATCAACATCAAAACACACCTTGAAGGGTGGCGAGAGGGTGGAGGAAATGTGAATGAAGGAATACGTGAAGGAATATGGCGAATGGATAGCAGAGGTTGTGGTTTAGGCACATGGAATGGAAGAATATTTTTGGAAGGAGATGAAGTGGAAACTTTTGGAAGCTTGAATGTCAATTTCACTTTTTTCTCAACACCAGACTCTTTCAAGAGAGACTTTGGAATCCATATAGCCATAGGCTTTTTATTTTCTTTTGATGATCTAGAGAGAATATCTTCAATGATGGATCTTGGAACCCATACTTGTCATGTAGTTTTTTTCTTAGATATCTCTTTTGACTTTATGCCTCCATGTCGATGAGAGGAGACATGGTGATCTTTTTTTGATGGATTCTTGTATTGCTTCTTTTTCTTGTATTGAGCATTCAAGTTACTTCCAAAGAACTTGGGACTTGTGGAAGAAGAAGGGGGATATGACTGGTTTAGATGGGTGGGTGGATGAAAAGGATTCAAGGGTATGCATCTATGTTGATCTTGAGGAAAGATGGGAGATGGAGGGATGTAAGGACCCAAGATGGATGGCAAATTAGGAGAGTTAGGAGGGGAAAGTGAAGGGACATAAGGACCCAAGATGGAAGGAAGACATGAAGAGTTTGGTATTGGTGGAGGAAGACAAAGGATGGATGTGGAAAATGCAAAAGGATAATCAATAAGTTCATCAGCATTTATATGACAACCAAGGATATCAGCATCTTTAGAGTGAGCATTAGGATCTTCAATAGAATCATGGACATCTTGAATATGAGCACCTTCTTTGATTGTATTGTTCAAAGCTTGTAAAGACTTAGGAAAAGTAGAAAGTGAAAATGAATATGGAGTGGTAGAATAAGAAGATGGAAGACTTTGATCTTGACAAGGATCTTTAGATAGCATAAGCTCAGAATTTTTCTCTTGATTTTCAATAGGCTTAACATTGGAAGTAACAACACCATTTTTATCAACCTTAATGGAAGTATCATCTTTGGCAAGTGCAAGTGTATTAAGGTCATTTTGATTGTTAATAAGCTCAATAGTGTAAGTAGTAACTTGATCTTGCTTAGGAGAAGACTGAAGACATGGTGGAATGCATGAAAAAGGGTGTGTAGGATCAAAAGAACCCTGAGGCAGATAAGAGACATCATGAAAAGGATTGGATAACATGGAGGGTTCTTGATCTTGATCTTTCTTTATGTTCTTTTCTTTATCATTTCTGGAGTCCTCTTGACATGGAGCCACTTCTAAGGACAAGGAAGCATGTTGGAATCATATGGAAGACTTTGGAAGAGATGGTGAAGGACTAGCTGAAGTAGGCATTATAGCATATGAAGGCTTAGGCTCTTTAGGTTTAGCATTATTGAAAGTATTTGCAGCCAAGTAAAGGTTAGCTTGAGTTTCTTTAAGAGGTAGCCCTGGAGGATAATTATAGGGAACCGCATGAAAAATATCAGGGCTTGTGTCGAATGAAGGTTCTATGAAAGATTTGAAAGACTCAGAAGCTTTAGGAAATGTACGAGTATTGGAGGAAGTAGGGGATGGAAGGGAACCATCACAAGACAAAGGTCCAACATTAACATGATTTTTCTTGAGAGGATAATCTTTATTTTCAGTAGGAGAGTCCTTAGGAGAAGGATTCTTATAATATTGATGCTTCAAGCTAGCATGATGCATTTTATAGTCCTCAGCAGTAGTAGATGGATCATAATCAAGGTATTGTCCACAAAAGCCATCAAAATTTCTTTCAAAATTAGAATCATATGGATCACCATCACGATCTATCCAATGTGATGGCCCATTTGTAGTAAGTAGGAACACACGATGAGGAGGACTCTTAGGAACAAAGGTGTCATAGGTATCATTACATTGTCTATCGTCATAGTCATAATAGTCTCCAAAGCTTGATGTGTCACTCTCTATGGAAGAGGTATCATAAGGGTTGTCACGTTGCTCACATTTTGTCTAAGGGCATGGTGACATGTACAAGTCTTTATCAAATGGAAAAGAGCATAGAGTTTCCATGGAGAACTCTTTAGGTTCCTTTTCTTTCTCAAGTTTGTCAAGTTGGACTTGCATAGCTTGCAGCTGCTTTATCAAAGCAGTGATTAGAGCTTCTTCCTCTTGTGTACTAATTCTTTGAGACATGTGTACTGATTCTCAATAGCTACTAATTATTCCTGACACAGTGATTTGTTTGACAGATTTTGAAATTAGGCTGAAAAAGCTAAATATCTGGCAATTCTGACAACTTTTTGACACTTTTTCTAAATTTTCCCAAATGACACTCTGCAGACTCATACGACAGTTGGTAGGCAATGAAACGATAGTTGAAAAACTCATACAATAGTTACAAGATTTTGACTTTGAGAATTTGCTGGCATGGAAACTCGTACGACACTGGGTACTCAATCATACGACATATGGGTTCTAATGAAATGACACTTGGAAAAACTTGTATGACTTTTGACTTCCTGAAATGACTTTTGACTCCAGAAAGGATTTTACGTCAATTTTTGCAAAATTTTGAGTTTGGAAATTTGGATTGTTTGCAAATTTCAATGTCCAGATTTGAGGATTGTAACAGATTTTTTTTTTTTTAGTAACCAGATAGATTAACAAGCATGCAAAATAGCAAGCAAGTGATTTCAAGCATGTCTAAAAATAATGAACAAGGGCAAAAGAAACCTTGTGCATAAAAAATCAAGTGACTTATTCATTCTAATCCTCAAAAGCACTAATCGTGTATGTTCCAAAATGTTTTGCAATAACGCGCATATACCCTATAAAATGAAAAATTGGCCTCGCTAGGGTTTTTAGTAATGGTTTGACTCTGCAACTTTTATGATCCAAAGGGGTGAACTCCAATCTCGGCGCACCAAGGTTTTGACATAGTCTGAGAACTTAATCTTCAGGAGCTGCTAGGGAGATTTGACAACCCAACAATGAACCACACCTATGGAGATTTCTTCCACAAGGACATTTATATAGCGGCTGTCACTACCACGATGAAAATGGCTATTATCACTTGAGGTTCCATCAATGCAGTTTTCCCTATGAAGGGAGTGTCTGCTATAGTTAACCCTCTCTCAAGGTGACTCACAATAATATACCACAAGGGGACTTGGCTCCAGATCCAAGGTTTTTGATGCCTTTTCACTTTTAACCCAAACAAAGCAAGCAGATTAATCTGACACGCTAAGATAAAGTTTTGCTTCACCAAGGTCTATGATATCAACCCCACATGATCTATCAACCTCTCCAGAGAGAGAATGTATCAATCAATAAGAGAAGACACATGAACCAAGTTTGATTCACCAAAGCTCATGATGTCAACCCCACGTGATCTATCAACCTCTCCGGGGAGAGAATGTATCGATCAATAAGAGAAGACACACCAACCAAGTTGAATGTGAAATGCACTAAGTATCCTCCCTACCTACAAGGATTCTGTCATCAAGAAGGATTTAGCTAGGAATCCAATCTCTCAAGAATCACAAATACTGTTCATAGGGCCTAATTATTATGTAAGCACAGATGTATGTTTCCGAAAGCAAATCTACCAAAAGTACCCAAAAAGTAGAAAGAGGAACACTTAAAGCTTAAAGCCAATATGAGATGAGTCCATAAGGTGGAACACTTAACACCTCACACAAGCTGAAAATGAGTCCCCAACTTAGAAAACAAGTGAGTTCCTAAAAGCATAAATGGGTTGCCAAGTGGAACACTTAACGCTTCTGTCTTGTTGATCCCTCCCCTTTAATGTGGCGCTGACCTCACAACCATGGGGTGGAACGAGGGGTCGGTGGATTAGTGAGTCCAATAACCCAAAATAGAAATCAAGATCAATCACAAGTATCTAAGACTACTTAATGAATCCTTAAGGGGTCACAACCTAGTATCAATTATGCAAGTGTGTAGAAATAGACAAAAGCATGAAAAGATGCACACAAGCCAGACACATAAGAGATTTATTTTAAGTCCAAACTAGAATTTTATTAGATGAAAGAGAATACCCGGGATCCTCACAATGCGCTTAGTAGATTTTACCTGATTTTTAGCAATTCTTGTTGAGCTTTTCCATGCAAGCAAGTGACGAACTCTCCAACAAACAAACAAGCAAACAAGATATGCAACATATATTCAACTTATGAAAACAATAGAGTTAGCTCTAAAAATCAATTATTATCAGAAATAATAATCAGCAATTAATCCAAATGACAACTCATATCATGCGTTGAATCATATGAAAAATAAGTGCATACCCATCACAAAATTTTTATTTTTTTGCACTGCATTTTACCTAGTCAACAAGATCTAATTTTTTTGATATGATTTTGGCCACAAAAATAGAAATTCAAAATAAAGACCCCTACTAAAAATCAGAGAGCTTTCCAAAAATGTAAAAATTTAGAAAAATTTCTTAATTTGCGCCCTAGAGACCCATTTTACCAAAACAGACCAATTTTTGTAAATTGACTATTTGAGCTATTATATTGCATCTAAATTTAAAACACAAAGAATGGACCCCCTGTAGAATTTAAAGAGATTTCCACAAATATAATTTTTTTTGAAAGATATGCTGATTTGTGTTAGATATTAATTTTTTTTGGAATTTTAAGAAAATATTATTAAAAATTCAAAATAGTGCAAAAAATTCTAAATTTTTTACTATAGGTTCCCTGACATGTGAAAACCTTTGAAAAAAAATTATAGACAAAAAATCCAAGCCATTTGAGTGATAAAATTAAATCTTTGAAACTTTAGGGCTTTAGTTCTCCAAAAAAATTAAAACTAGCATGTAAAGGTGGGTTGCCCCATGGTGGGTGTCAGAAATGTGTGTGTGAATTTTGTACCTACTCTATAGACACAACACTTTAGTAAAATATTAGAGGTTAGCAAAAATCAAAATCATGCAAAATTAAAATCTAATTTAACCAAGTGATTTACTGCCTTCTAGTAGGTGCGAGATTGATGTTCTCAGATTGTAATCAAGATCAGTGACCTAGACGAAACCTAAATGAAGGATTTGAATGCAAAACTGATATGAAATATGAATGCAATTAATCGATATTTTTGATATTTTCTATGCAATGATATGAAAACTTGATATGGAATCTATGCTAATATGGAAATTGATATGCTAAAATGATCTAACAATGATATGAAAAAGAATCTAAATGAATGTAAAAAAAATAAATTGATCTCACAATAGCCTTGATTCACAATAAGCTTTGATTCTCCAAATTCTAATTCTCTAACGTGATTGTGCAAAAATATGAGATTCTGTAGATTTGAGAGATTTGATGCAAATTCGAGAGATAAATTATGAAGAGATGAGCCTTGTTTTTATAGAAATCCAAGGCTTTGGAGGTGCATGGAAGAAAGCCATAAATCACTCAAATAACTCAGGTTGATTTTTGAGTTATTTTTAAATAAAAGATAATTAACTCACAAAAATATGCAAAAGCTAAGTTTAACTCAAAATAGAGTTTAGCTTTAATTGATAATTGATAGTTGTCTGCTTTTATGATTGTGCATGTTTTATTTATGAATTAATTTAATAATAAAGTGATTTATTTCCAACTTAATTGATTTTTAAAAATAAAACAATTGATTTATAGGTTAATCAATTATTTTTTGAAACTTTTATTCTGAAAATAATAATATTAAATATGACAACTTGCTTTAATTAATTAAATAAGAATTTAATCAATTAATGATAGGAATTTTGATTTATTGTCAAAATTAAATAATACAATTTAGGAATAAATAGAATTAAATTTAATTAAATAATTAAGTGGCATAATTAAATCTAATTAATTAAATATTAAGAATATTCAATTAATCAAAATTTAGGATAAATGTGATTTATCGCCAAATAATCATTAAATTAAAGATAATTATGATGATTAGGAATATTACTAGGAATATTTCCCGATGCAGAATTTATGATAATCAATTAGGATTCGATGATGTGCAGATGTGCCTTTGGTTAGGACTTTGATGTCAATTTCATTTGATATGTCGATATAGGAGGTTAACGAACTTATAGCCCATTTTTGAGGTATTACAAGGCCACCCTTAAGGGAGTCCTACCAATAGAGGAGGAGTGGGTTATGATCAGAGGTAGTTCTAGGGAGGGAGGTCAAGGTGGAATTCAAACATAGGTCCCATGAAGAGGTGGAAAGGAAATGGTCGAGCCGCACCTAGATGAGATGGAGTCCCTTCCTATTGTTGGTCCAAGTGAAGGGGTTCCCTTTTAGAGTGATATCAAGAAGACTAGTCAAAGAAATAAAATCTGCCAACTCCCCCATGCTATCAGAGTAATCCATTAGACCACCACACTTTTCTGAGGGATAAAGAGGGGTGTTGAAGTCACCGGCTAATAAATAATTCATAGAAGTGTCTTGATCTATCCAAAGGGATAGGTCAAACCAAAGGGAGGCCCTGCCAGACTGGGTATTAGGGGCATAAATATTGAAAATGATCCACTCAAGCCCATCCTTCCTGAAGGTAACAGCAAGGAAGTTTGGAGAGGAGGCAACCTGATGGCCAGATATCTTATTGGGGTTCCAGAGCATAGCAATGCCTCCGAAAGCACCTGCAGCTTCAGAGAAAAGGAACACAACACCCAGCCAAAGGTTGGACGCAAAGGTGGAAAAATTACTAGCAGACATCTTAACTTCTTGGATGAGCAGAACATCTAGCTTATGATAAAAAATGTAGTGTTTAACAACACTTTTTTTGAGGGAGCTATTCAAACCCCTAACATTCCAAGAAAGGAAAATCATTTCTTACTTTTAAAACTAGATTCCAAGGTTTGCTACTTACCTGCTGCAACATCTCTTGTGGTCCCTCTCAATCTCCTTGCATGATCTGATGGACTTCCCCTGAGTGTTTCCATTCCCACATCAACCTTCTTAGGCTTGGTTTTCTTTTTCTTCTTTTTCCAATCCTCCTCATCTTCCTCCAAACCGCCATCAGCATCGAGGGAGCTGGAAGAGTTCTTTCTCATAATCTATGGGGGAGGTTTAGGATCTATTTTTGGGGATTTTAGCTCTAGCGCTACCACAATGGCAGGCTATTCCACCTTAGTTTGGCTAATCTTCTTCCTTTCCAGGGGGGTCGTCAAAGGGTTCTTCAGTGGCTCCACCACAGGTTGGAGGATGGGTTCCTTTGTAGGCATAGATTCTGGAGAGCTGAGAATAGGGTTCCCCGCTATGTTCTCTGGACGGGGGGAAATCTCACCTTCCTCAAGCACCATGTTTTCCTTTGCTGGGTTTTCTATCTCATTAGCTACCAATGGTGGGCTAGTCTCCTCCTTTTCCACTTCTTCTGTCAAGGGGGGAACCTCAGTCGTTCCTTTATCCTTGCTTTCTTTTTTTATCCCAACTGGGAGGTCTTGCAAGTGTCACTAGAGTGACCTCTATTATCATAGTTCTGGTAGAAAAGGGTAGCATTCTCATTTACCAACGCTTGTGTCCATCTGCCTAGCTTAGATTTGAGAATGAAAAAGTTGGGTATGGTTTTGTTCAGGGTGATGTTCACACAGAACCTAGTAAAAACTAGCCTTGATTTAGAGCAGGTCACCTGTTCAGTAGTGATAAAAGTGCCGAAGGAGTCACCTATCCATTGGAAAACTTTCTCATCCCAATATTCAAGTGGGAGGCCAGGGAGATGGACCCAAACCGGGGCCATTCTGGTCAATTCTGTCACTGGGTTGAACCTAGGTTTCCATTTTGCAAGGGCCAGGAAGTGCTTCCCATAGACCCATGATCCCGATAGAACAAAGGTCAGATCCTCAAGGGTGCTAAATTTAAATAGGAAAAGCCCACCCAACATAGTAGAAACAAGGATAGAACCTTTGATCTTCCATTGGTTTGACACCCATTTTTGAACCATTTCGATGGTAGGTCAAAAGTTGAAGAATCAGCCTACCAGAGCCAACTAAAAATCTGCCATTGTTCTATTCACCACAGAATCCAGAAGTGAAAGTTTAGCACCTTCCTCAGTCTAGACGAAATCCAATAGAAGAGACTCCAAAGATTGTTGAGCTTCCCTGATAAGGGCCCCTTTCCAATTGGGTTTTGGTGGGGAACAGGGGACGTCGGCAGAAGAGGACACTTTTTGGGTCTCCTCTATTGACTCAACTGTTGGGCCTGTGACATAGGTATTCACAGGAACAACATGGGTTCCATCAAGACCAGTAGGGGGATCAGCCAGGGGGGAAGATTCTCCCCTAGGGGAGGCGGGCATGAGAGCCTCTAGTTTGAAAAGCGATCTTGGGCAGGAAGTTGTAGAGAGAGCGGGAAAAAGTTGAAAAAAAATAATGTTGGTATGTTATAGTAATGGTCTTAGAAATAGTATATTATGTTATAGATTTTTTATTAAAACTTTGAACTCCTAGTGCAGCTTTTTGTCCTTAATGTTGTAATGGCTTGAAGGATGGATTGCTATGTTGTATTGTTCTTGTTGATATTTGGGATTTGGGCCCTTTCCCTACTGAGTCAATAAAAAATAATGATATTTATATTAATTTTTTTTTAATCATTACTTCAAATCTATTAATATTATTACTAACATCTATGTCAATATCAATGTTATTAATAACTTACTTTTGTTAGAATGATTATATCTACTATCACAATTATATTGATAAAAACACTATCTTTGTCCTCCAAATTAATTCTATTATTAATGATAATGTAAAGTTCATTTTCATTTATCATATTATAGTTAACATAAATTTAAACTTTTTATTTTCTTAAACTTACCTCAACTTTCTACTAATGATATTTAATATTATTAATTATAGAATAAAGATAAAAGTTTCTAACTTTTAACTATTTTACACAAATCATAGAACTCTTGAAAACTAATCACATTCTTTTACACATATAATATATGTGCAAAACTAAGTCATGTCATAAACCAAATTTTATTTGTTTATAATCAAGTAACATATCTCAAAACAACACCAACATATAAAATATCAATACCCAACTATAGGTAGGTCTTACATAAATTTTTTTCATATTAAAGTTTTAAAAAAAGAGTACCACTATGAGACAGCACGATCTTAAAATTTTGAGTATTTTGAATCATATATAACCCTCTTCATGTGAGATGTTGTGTAAGAAGCAAAACAGGTTACTTTGCCCAGAGTGATGCCCCCAAATAACTTAACAGTAACATATCATGTGGGCAAATCATTCTTGGAATAACAGCATGCTCTAGTGCTACATTGAATTTCAACTATTTCGCACCTAGAATAATCATGCAAGAAAAGGAACGTGTCAGGAAAAAATGTAGCATGGATGAATTGAAAGAAAATGTAGCATGGATGAATTGAAAGACCATTTATAAGATGAGAGGAGTACATTTAAGATAAAACGAATCCTTTCTATTTCTCAAAAGTTGATAACGTAGTTCTGGAATCATTTGGAATTGTTTCTTCCATGACAACATTTTCTTCTGTTTACCAAAGTTTCAGTGGCATCACCTTTTCAGAAGTGATGCCAAATAATATGAATGGAAAACGATCAGAGCTGTTTTCTTCCAAATGGTAATCTGATTTGATGCAGTAAGCTTTTACAATGAGATTCCCAAGAAGAAGTCCAAGTCAAAGGATGATGAAAACATTGAGAACAAATAGAAAAGAAAAGCACATTTTCATCGAGTGTCCTTTCTTTTCAGTATCTTATATGATATGAAAATTTTATTTTGTGGTGGACAGGAGTTAGTATATGTATTTATATATGAGGTATATTTTAATTTTAAGATGGATAATATTTTGGAGGAATAGGTTGGATTAAAAAATATTAGTGAGGAGCAAATTTAGTGAAAGAAAAGAGGAATTGTTCCAGATGAGAGAAAAGAAAAAGTGTGCCAAAATAATTGTTTTAGTTATGGAATTCACTATATGTTGTCTTCAATTAAGATCAAACATGTTTAACTTGTTATCTTATAAATCATCCTCGAGAAGTTTAAAATCTCTCTTACTTATCATTAAATACTGCAGCCAACCTAAATGAAAAACTGACTATATGACCAAATTCTGCTATATATCATGATTTATAGTGGATTATGTAAAAATGTGATTAGAGATCATTGCAAGTACCTCATTGTATAACCTTAAGAAGAAGCGCGATGGGCAGACGCAAAATATATATATAAACTCTGAAAAATGATCACTGGTAAGAGGTATAAGTGGGGTCATTGATAAGAAGTATATGTGGAGTCCTACTGTTTGTGGATTCGACATAAGGAATTAATGCTTTGAGAAATTTGCTTGTCTTTTAAGTCTTTATTTTTGAAACTTTATAAGGAGATTTCACCATCTGTTTGGACGTTATTCTTCTACACAGCATGGTCAATAAGGCATTTCTTTTTATAGGGTGCATTATGTCTGCAAAGGGCATAAAAGGTTTGATACTTTAGAGGGTATATAACTGGGAAGGAGACTAAACGATACCCACAGCCCATAACAAACAAGGATAGTCACAACCACAAGCATTCAGCATATGACAAAAGAATATAAGAATAAGGCATGTCTGAAGGGAAAATGGATAAGAAAATATGAAGGAATGTCTCATTCTTTTGTTCTTATTATTGAGATTATTGCTCTAGTCCTGCAAATGTATGGGACCATTGAGTGCCCTCTATTTTGCATTGGTATAGTTCTTATTGCTTAAGGGGTTTTGTCTTCTTGTTTAAATCTGGATATGTATGGATGTTTATTGATAAATCTTCAACGGTCAAATAAATACATTATTGTGGAAGATATTAAATTAGGAAAGAAAGTTGAATTCAATAAGGGGGAGGTAAAGTGGGATAAGGAAAGAAAATTGTATTCAATAAGAGGAGATGGAGTGGGATAATAGAACATGCAATAATATCATTAATATTAGAAAGTGCTTTGTGAAATTATTGTGAAGCATTTTTAAATTAAGGGTATAAAAGAGTTTTAAGAATTGTCTTATTTGATAAATAATGAAAATTTAAAAAAGTGTTAGTACAAAATTTTTAGTGAGAGAAGGAAATAAGAGGAACAAATCAAACAGACTAAAGTTGCAACAAAGAAATAGTGAAACATCAATCAAACACAAGGAAAATGAAATAGTGAAAATGGGCATGGAAGATATTTTCTGAATGTGTGAGATAATTTTGTTGTCTTACAAAGAGAGAGAGAGAGAGAGAGAGAGAGAGAGAGAGAGAGAGAGAGAGAGTTCACAAACTTTTGTTAAGTAGCCAATAAGCAATTATGAGTTTTGTTGCAGGTAGAGTCCTATTATTGTAGAGAGATGTGTGTTGAAGTAGAATATTACATGTTTAAAAGAGAGAATGAGATGGAACATGAGGAGACCCATTAGAATTTTATTCTAGGAAATGTAGTGGGAAGAATAGGGAAATAGAAGACTTTGTGAAAAATTCTAAAGATCTAGGCTAATATTAAATGTATTGAAAATTGACTGGTATAGAGAAGATGAAATAAATAAGATAAAATTTGAATAGAGATGTGAGAAGAATAAAACATCCTTGAAAGAGGACAATATAAGGACAAGAAAAATAAAATGTTGCAACCCTTCAATCGAAGGGACATGGGAGGAGAAATATACATGAGAGTAAGCTACACACTTGTGTAGAAGACACACACAAAAAAAAGAAAAGAGAAAAGAAAAGAAGAAAAAGGGGAAGAGAAAATGGTCACTGTGGACCATTAGTTATCTATTTCAAAAGAATATGAAAATAGATAATGTAAAGGAGGTCATGGTACCTTGCACATTGAGGTAGAAAAGGGAGAATTTCAAAAAAATGGACCTAGAGAGTCCTAAATTTGATGTGGGAGTTGAGGAAGATGAAAATGAACCTTTATTAAAAGAAGAGATGAGAATGATAAAACAAATTTATGAAGAGGAGGGTAGATGAGTATGAGAAAGAGGGGAAAGAGGAATATAAGGGAGAGAATAAATCACATGGTTGTGTTGACATTTGTTTGAATGCAAGTAGTATAAAAGTTGGATCAACGTGTCATGTAGATGACACTAGAGAAGAAAATAAATTCATGTTAGAGGATGAAGAAAGAAGTATTGCTAAGGTGATTGATAGGGAGGATGTAGTAGTGGTTGGTCTTTTTGAGGACAAATAGATATTGAAGAAAATTATATAGTTGAGTATAAGGAAGGAAATGTAAACTGTTGATTTCTATAATATTTTTGATGATTCCTATGCAAGTGAAGTAGTAAGCAAGAAATGGAAGAAAAATATTTGGTGGAGGTGGACAAAATGAGTGTATCTAATTCCATAAAAAGAGGAAATGAAGAAATATATTCTAGGATGGATTATGGCGAGTTAATTCTCACAATAAAAGAATATACAAGTGGAAAGTGGTGGAGGTGGTCACATCATTATGGATCAAATTCTATAAAAAAAGAAAAGAAGATAGATAATGTTTTGCAGGAAGAGGTTGGATAATTATGAAAAAGAGATTAGTGAGGAACAAATTTGACAAAAGAAAAGAGAAATTAGTCCAGCTAAATGTTGGAAGAAGAGTAAAAAATGTTGCAAAGTAATTGTCATAGTGATGAAATTCACTCTAGATTCTACAAAGGTAGTTCAATAACTCAATTCCATTTATAAGATATGCTCAATATGTTTGATAAGAACATCCAAAATGAATTAATTTAATAAATTTTCTATTTAATTATAAATGTTGAATTTTTCTTTTATTTAACAAATTTACTTTATTATTTAAATTTAAATCTTTAAAAATAGATACAAAGATGAATGTGATTTGGCCCCATACCTGCAGCAGCAGATGAAATGATATAAAATAAAATTCACTGCATATGATTTGAATAAAAATGCAACGCCTACTTGTTGACAGTATTGCAGATATTAAAGAAGATGAAACGCCAATCTTGAAAACCAGAGTTAACTGGCATGCAAAGTATATGAAAGGTATTGAAAACCAAAAGGAGTGAAAATCATTTTAAAACACGAGACATTGAAGGGTTGGAGGACTTTTTGTCTTCATTTATAATAAATGAAAAGAGCAAATTGTATAAGGAAAGATACAATTGAGCTAGGGGAGAAGATTCAGTAGTTGAGCACCCTAACTTTGTGCTTCTCAAAATCTTACATAGAAATTCCAAGTCACTCCCATTGTTTTTACAGTAGCTTACTTGGCAAGTCTCCTGCTTATAACTAAGGTTTCAGAGTCACATCATCAAATATGATGCCACTTCAGCATGCTTTTTGCCAAGGTGTCCAAAACAGCCCAAAAAAAGTGATACCAATCATAGTGAATTAGGACCCCCAATACTTGTGCAGTGGATGTGGCATCACACCATTAGCTGCTTTTTAGAACAAAGGGCACATTTCATTCAATTATGGGTAGTCATAATTAGCAAAAACAACTTTAAAGTCACAACTATTGCTACAATGTTGTTAAAAATATTGGATATTAAATCAGCAACTGTAGGTATTAAGTTATGAATTGCTATCACAACTATTAAAACGTGTTCAGGTACTGGATCTTCTCCCCTACTTACAGAACAAATAAACTCATAAATTAAACGCCATGACATTTTTCTTTCACATATTGAACGCCATAACGCTCACTCCTTCCTGCATTTGATTGAGACGCAAAAATAAAATTTCATGAAGTATTTATTGACCCAGAATTTTTGTATTAATGTTGATGTTTCTCGTTGTCACAAGAGAATTATTGATAAATTCTTAATTATATCATATCCTATCCTACAATCATAAACTCTTAATTTTAAATATCCTACAATCGATTATCATAATTAGATTGCTTTTTTTATTTGACTCAGCAGTATTCTGATTATAGATAATATAACAGAACATTATACAATCAAATCAAATAAATTATCTAGATTATATAGAGATAGAGATATGTTTGGAAACCTCCTCCTAATGAAATCTTAAAGAATTTGTGAAGCCAAGAGTGATGGCCAGACAAGAATGGCTTCCCGCATACTATCAAAATAAAACAATCCATTCATTCTGTAAGGCGGGCAAGCCATTCTTGGCTGTCCAACACACTGCGACTTAGAAGATCACTACGCAAGAAATATAACAAATTACAAAGAAATGATCACCATGTAACCCTGTGAAGAAAAGTGTGATGGCCAGACCAGAATGGCTTCCGCATACTATAATAATAAAACAATCCATTCGTTTTGCAATGCGGGCAAGCCATTCTTGGCTGTCCAACACACTCTAACTTGGAAGAACATGAAAATACATATATTTCTTAGCCATTGCAGAACAGAGTGCAGTATATTTACATGGAAAAACAATGCAATGTATATATAATGTTTAGTGTTACAGTGAATGATATGACAGAAGGAATAAGTTCAGGGATGACGGTAAAAGTGAGTCCATTATTATTCTCTCGTGATGAAATATTATTCGAATTAATAGGGACAATTCAACATGTGTTACCATTCCGTTCGTTGATATACCCAAGGCATATTGCTGTTACTCCATTTTCTTCTCTCGGAATAAGAAAAAGTTAGCCGAATGAGTTTCATCAGAAAAAGTGTTAAATTATTTAGAGGAATCCATTTGGAAAGAGGAATATGTATGATGAAAGCGACAATGATAATTTAAGGATAAGGCAAGCATGGAGAGGAATAGTTCCACCGACAGACTCCCATATCATAAACAGTTTGTGGATAACATGGGAATACTACGATGTTACAATGTTTCTCAATATATAGAAATAGATTTAAAACACTAAACTGGGAAAACCTGAAACAAGTAGTACATAGAATAGTTACATAACAGGACAAAGAAAATTAAGAGTAAGAACACATGTCACAACTTCTTAAAAAGAGGAAGAAATAACAATACATTTGCAATCAAGGTTAGTTAAAGCTAAATCGTTCTAGAGAGTATTGTTTTATTGTTTTGTTTTGTGTTGTTTTTTTCCCCTTTCTGTGGTCTTTCTAATAAAAATTGTAGAAACTTTGTGGGAGCTAATCAGTTTAGTTGTAGAAAAATATTTATAAGTTGAATTAACTTCTCAAGAAACCAAAATATAATTAAACTTTCTTGCATCTTTCTTTATTTTCTTCTTATTCTTTTAAGGACTATAAGTGAAGATTGTATTGAATGTAAGATAAAATATAAATATTTTCAATATGAAGTTGAACTCTTCAGATAAATCTATGGATAATGAGGATTTCAATGATGCATGGGGGACTTCTTCTCTACTGCGGGCTTGATCGATATTGAGTTGAAGGCTTCTCTTTTCACTTGGTCCGATAGGAGGCATGAAAAGGACCTTATACAAGTTAGGTTGGACAAATTCCCTCTATCCTCAAATTGGAGTAATTTAGCCAACTTCACTTGATTGCTCAATTCAAGTATGGCTTTGATCATAACATCTTAATTCTTGTCTGGGGAGGAGTATAAACGGGGCCTTTCCCTTTTAGATATGAGATTATGCGGATTACACATCTTGATTTTTGTAGCCTTGTAGACTAGTAGTGGAGGCTTCTTTGTATTGGCTACTCCATGTTTCAAGTCAGTAAGAAGTTGAATCTTATTAGAGACAAGGTGAAAGGGTGGAGCAATATTTCTTTTGAAAATATTTTTCTGACAAAAAGCAAGTGCCAGTTGCCTTGAAGAATATACAAGATAAAATGAAGGGGGATGTTCAAGATGTTGAAACATGTTAGGAAGAAAGACTTTTGAGGAAGAAATGGATGAGACTTAATAAGGAGGAAATCTTCTAGAAATAGAAATCTTATGTCCAATGGCTTACTAAATAGGAAAAAAAATAATTTTTTTCACAAATCTACATGAAAACATAGAAGCAAGAATATAATAAGAAAAATTTCAAATCCTGATGGAACCTTCACAAAGGATAAAGATGAAACAGCTAACATTTTTTCTTCCTTCTTTATTGACAATCATTAGAATCCTCTTCTTTAGTTTGTAGATCCTAATGGTACACTGGTTGTTATCCCCTATTTGGTGATACGGGAAGATAATTAAAATCCGATGAGGCAAGTTTCTTTCCAATAAGTTAGGGATGTTATGTTCTCTTGGAGCCTACAAAGCTCCTGGTCCTAATGGCTTTCCACTATCTTTCTTCCAAGAATTTTGGGATGTGGTGGGGGAGGATTTCTATAATAGTGAGAGACCTCTTGAGGACTAGATGACTTATTAGAAATATAAATTTTACTTTCATTACCCTCATCCCTAAGGTGATTGAAGCTTAAAAAAATTGGTCCTACAAACCTATAATACTTTGTACACAATTATCTCTAATGTTATGGTTAATAGATTGAAGTTGGCCCTTCATAAATGTATTTCTTAGAATCTAAGGGGGTTAATCAAAGGAAGAATTATACTTGATGTGGTTATCACCACTCACAAGATTATTCACTCAATGGAGGCTAGCACAAAATAGGGTATGGTCCTTAAACTTGATATATCTAAAGCTTATGATAAAGTCTCTTTAAAATTCCTTTATGAAGTGTTGAAAAAGCATGGCCTCAAAGATAATTTTTTAAACATGATAATGTAGTGTGTCACATCTCCTATTTTCTCTATCCTAATCAACGGATCCCCTAGAGGTTTCTTCTCTCCTAGTAAAGGTTTATGACAGGGTGACCCCCTCTCCCAATATCTATTTATTATTGTTGTTGAAGTCTTCAGACATGATATTCAATCTTATAGAGAATATAACCTATTGAAAGGTTTTAAATCTTCTTCTCAACTACTTCCTTATTCTCATCAACAATTTTTTGATGACATCATTATGTTTGGTGAAGCCTATTTGTTAGAGGTCAAGAAGTGGAAAGAAATTGAGAACTATGCTTCTATTTTTGGATAGGAAATTGACTACAAAAAATGTAAGCTATATTTTCTCAATGTTCCTCATAACTTACATGACACAATCGTAAGAGTGTTGGGATCTAATTTTTCCTCTCTTCCTAACTTTTACCTTGTTTTCCCCTTCTCAACTAAATTTCTCCCTTCTTCTTTGGAACAACCTTATAGAAATATTCCAAAAAGGATTGTTGAATGGAAAAGAAAATTTCTGAGTCAAGCTAGCACCATCCAACTACTCAAGGTTTGTCTTCAAAATTTCTTATTGTACATTTATTATCCATCTTAAAAATTCTAGGGGCGGTGGTGGATAAAATTGAAAAAATACAAAAAAAAATCTTATGGACAGGTAGAAAAGACATGACTAGAATGACTTTGGTTAAATGAGATAAATTTTGTACCCCTAAGTATAGTGGTGGTTTTGGATTAAGGATGATAAGACCTTTCAATAGAGCCATCCTAAAAAGTTTTGATTGGCTCCTAATTGATAGAGAGAAAGACAGGGTTACTTCAATAAATAAATAAATATTTATGGAAAATATCACTTAATTACTTTATTTATGATCCAAGTATCACTTTAGGATCTCCCTTTTTGAACAATCTACTTAAAATTAAGGTGACACTTATAAAAGGAAGCAGAAAGATAGTTGGTAATGGAAGAAGATTGAAATTTTGGGATGAATATATGGGATAACGAGGTACACTTGGGTGCAATAAATACTTTTAATACTATAATAAACTTGTTAAGAAAGAAGAATGGAGACTAAGTGAGAAACTATATAATGTGATAGGGAAACTCAACTAAGTAGAAATAATTCGAAGAATAGATAAAGGAAATTAAGGATTCTTCACTACAAGTTGTAAAACAACTAGAAAATGAGATCAATAACCTAGAAGCTCTACTATCTTATGGCTCCTTGTTCTCCCATAATAGAAACTTGATAAGTGGATTTAAAGATATAACTTTTCAAGATCCTTGTTAGTGAAAACAACATATTGGGCTATGGACTATGACAATTCAAGCTAGCTATGGAGAAATATCAAGATTCTGAAGCTTATCCTAGATATCAACTATTTGTGTTGGGCTATGACCTATAGAAATATTCTCACTATCAACATTCTCAATAAAAGAGGTTTTATGATTTTGAATAGTTGTACTTTATGTCTTACCAATGGTGAAGATATTGACCAAATTTTCCTCCATTATGCTTATGCTACTAATATTTGGTAGATCACATTTTAGATATTTGGTAGGTGTCTTGGGTTATTCCTTCTTCCATGATCTAGTTTATGTTTCAATGGAGTAGTTTCCCTTTTAATCACTCAATTATAAAGAATATTTGGCTCCAAATTTCCTTTTTTATTGTTTGGACTATTTGAAAGGAGTGTAATAATAAAAATTTTCAAAGATTAGACAATAAAATGCCCCACCATTTTCTAAATTATAAAACTATAATTAAAGAAAAAAATTAAAGCTACTTCCTTTAGGAAAGGGAAAGTGATTCCTAAACTTCAAGAGACAAGAATAAAAGAAAGTTGGGGAATTACTCAAAACCCCTTAAATATAAACTAGGCAATTCTCTTGAGTAGAAAGAAGAATAAGTGGATCCCTCTTGAGGAAGGGTGGATTAAATGTAATTTTGATGGTTTTTCTAAGGAACACTAGGGGCTTCAACTATTGGAGGAGTTCTAAGGGATTGGAAGGGGTAAATTCTTGAAGGGTATTACAAGAAGCTTGGAGTTGGTTCAAATAATAGGGCAAAAGCCATTAGTGCTTGGAAAGGTATCAAATGCTTAAGAGAGTTGGATTTCTGAAAAATCATCCTTGAAGGAGATTGAAAAGTAATTATATAGATATAATTTGAAATAAAAAGTTGGATGCCCATGGGACCTAATTAGTCTAATAGAAAACTATTAAAATATGTTAATACATTTTAGCAAGCATGAAATCAAGCATACTCTTTGTGAAGTAAATAATTTAGTAGCTGGCCAAATGGAAAATATGGGAATCAATTTCTATGAGATGGAGTTACATCACTTACAATCAATTCCCTCAAGAGCTTAAGGTTATTCTAAGTAATGAAAGAAAACAAATTGGCTTCCTGGGGATGCCAAATCAATCTTAATATTGATGAGTATAATCTTCATGGTCAATGTTTTCATAATGTTTTAAGTGAGTTTTTATTTTTGATGGATTTAAAAGAATAGGGAAATTAATTTAGGGAATGTAAAGTATCTCTATAGAGAAACTAAGGAAGAAGTTAATATAGAAGAGAACTTTAAATTTGGAAAAGGGTGCAAAATAAATATGTGGAGAAACTCTAAAAATAATAAGAATAGAAAATGGGATAATTGTGGTTTATGGGTCATTATTATGGTCTTTTATTTAATGATCACCACTATTGTTTTCAATTGTAATATTATAAAACTTTGTGAGAAAAGATTGATAAAAATTTATTATTTTATCTCTCCATGTGTTGATTGGAAAGTAATGAATAAGTACAATGAAAAAATTATCTATCATCACATAATGTTAAGAAATATGAAAATGAAAATCTTTCATAATAAGGATATTAAGGTTAAATAAAATCACTTTGGCATGAGTGAGGGTGACATCATTGAGGACATTTTGCATTAGAAAGGGCCATATCAATATCTTCCGAATCATGTCACTATCTTGATGATGATATGAAGCATTCATAATAGGATAATAATTAATGATTCTATGAGATAAATTTTATCACAAAATAGTTTGAAAATCCTTTTGAAGAAGTCTCTAGAGGTTATTGTTGGAAAAAGAGGAAAGGTGTCTTTTGTTTATAGTATTGATTTTCATCATGGGCCTTGCCAAATGCAAAATTGTCAACCAATATTAAATGATCTTCAGTTGAAAGTGATGGGAGGCCCTCTATAGAGGTTTGAACCAAAAGATTGCAAGGATTTGATGTTGAATAAGAAACTTTGGTACATTTTCACAAGAGAAGAGATTCCTCCTTATCTCATGATTATGTGCATAAAAAGACTTTTCTACTAATTTGTGCAAATCATGGAAACATGTTTCATCTCCATTGGGAGCATTAAGTTTAGGGTGACTCCACAAATGATTGCGAAAGCTACCAGGATTAAGTGCAAGAGTGAGAAGGTAGAGAAGAAGAGCTCAAGAGATTCCAAGATTTATATGAGGAGGTTGTTTGAAAAGGTGAAGAACTATTTGTTGAAAAAAATGAGTATGACCACTCTTTACTTCGTCCTCATAATACTTTGGTGAGTTTTCAAATGATTAATCATTTCACTTTAGAAGGCTGCAACATAACCATTCATGGATATGATTTTCCTATACTTAAACATATTTGTCACGAAGAGAAAATTGATATTTCATTCTTTCTCTACACCTCTCTATTTAATATCATTGCTAAAGGTCCCTCCTCCATTGCATCAAGAGTTAATTTTTATTTTATACTATTTTGAATTTGATAGATCCCCCTAAGAATTCATTTTATTTTCTACCCTAATTCTAAGCCTAACTAATAGAAAGATATGTTAGGAATGAATGCTAAATGTTTGGCAGCCATTGTGTAGCAGTTGTTGTTGCATTCATGACTATAATTGTCATTGATGTCAACACAGTGTTTTACCAGAGACTTGTAGAGAAGCAGACATTGTTTGGATTAGTGCATGTGGGATATTGTAGTGTGAGTTGTGTGATGTTGAGAATATATTCATTGATATGTTATATGTTTATGGTTAAGAGTGGAGATATTAATTCATTTATTCATGGAAGTTATGAACATTTTGGTAGAAGCAGTATTCAGGCAGTGTTCCTGAGTAGCGGTTTGTGGAAATTGGATGATATCTCCTAATTGGGATGGAATTTGATTTTGCACAGTTAAAGGGAAGTTGAAGACACATTGATAGTGATGTGGATGATAGCACAAACTTTGAGGTCGCATGAGTGGAGAATTATTGTAGTTGGAAGTCGACAATTTTGTGTAATTTTCATGTAGCATGTGGAAACTTTTATTTTGTAATTGTATGCCAACTCATTTGTAATTACTTGAGTGTGGTATAAAGGAAGGAATGTTTTTCCTTATTGTATAGTGGTTGTAATGGTTAGAAGTGATGATGTATGCATGAAGTGAAGAAAAGAGCTAATGCAGTTGTGAAAGCGAATTTGTGAAGGAAGACATGCGAAGATCTGAGATTGAGATCTGGTGAAGTAGAGAGTGCAGTTTGGCACTGTAAGGAAGGAGGTAACATATTTGATATTATTCTGTTGAATAATCTAGAGATTAGTTGGACAGTGTGTTTAGTGATCTTTCCATTGAAGCTGTTTGGGCAGTGGGTCCTTCTGTCTTCCATAACTCTTAATAGGGTTAGAATCTTTTAATAGGGATTCATATGTACTAAATGTATTTCATAAGACTCTTAACAAAGTCCATCCTTTCATAAAGAATATTCATATTAGTGCATCTTTTGTGGGCATCATTCCCACCGAGGTTTACTCTTTGATCAAGAGGTTCCCTCGTCAACATATCTTGTGTCATTGTCTATGAATATCTTTCTATGGTTGGTAGTTATATTGCTTACATGGTCAAATAATGTTGAAATTGATAAAAGTTATAATTATCAGATAACTGATTCACCCCCCACCCCCTCTCATTTATCTTGGTGGACTTTACTTTCTAACAATTGGTATCAGAGTGGCAGGTGCTTGAAAAAGAAGTTTAACAACTTAAGGAGATCCATGGCAAATTTTAGAAAAGAAAGCCCTAAGTTTGATGGAGTAAATTTTGACAGCTGGAAAGAAAAGATGAAGACACACCTACTGTGTTTAGGACTAGGTTATTGGTTGATTACAAAGAATTGTAAGACTACCATTGAAGAGGACAATCTTGAAACATGTACTACCGATGAGAGAGATATATTCATGTGTAACATACTTGCAAGAGAAGCACTTTTGATAGCCCTTCCGGAGAATGAGTACAGTCAGGTAAAATGTTTAAAAAATTCTCATGAAATTTGGAATGCTTTACACTCTACTTTTGAAGGTGATGAACATGCAACAAGAGTTAGATTACATAATTGGATATGTGAATTTGAAGATATAAGAATGTTGGAAGATGAATTTATTAGAAGCTATATTGGTAGATTGTCAAAAATTCTCATAGGTATAAAATATTGTGGAGGAACAAAGACAGAGAATGAAGTGATATAGAAAATTATGAGGACATTAACTCCTGTATTTAAGCAAACAACACAGATGATTGAACAAGTTATACCTTGTACTACCAATTTTACAAGAGAGACTCTTCTTGGAAGATTGGAAGCAACAGAGATGAACCTGAGGTTATCAGGAGACTTTCCTAGAATGGAGACAACATTTAGTGCTCTTATTGTTTTCCCTACTTTGTTAAGAAGCATCAGTGTGAGCGGAGATTATTCTAGCAGCATTAGATCTAGAAATGAAGAAGACAAGAAGATTGAAGAAAGTATTACCTTTCTTGTGAAGAGAGAACCAGATGGTAAGAAAATTTTTAAATGTTGGACTTGTCAAGAATATGGTCATTTTGCATCTAAGTTTCCTAAGAGAGTTAAAAAGTATAGAAACAATTTCAAATCTAGAAGATCTAAGGAATGTTATTATGCTAATGATGAAGATCTTGAAGCTAGTATAGAGAGGACTCTAAGTGAAAGTGATACTGAGAATAATGATGACATAGGATTTGTAGCAATTAAAGAAGAGAATCCTAATACTAATGTTAAGGAAGAAAAAGCCTTAGTTTCTCAAGTTGAAAAGAAAGCTGATTGGATTATAGATAGTGGTTATTCACATCATATGACTGGGGACATGAAAAAGTTCATAAATTTTAACGATTATGATGGAGGAGTTGTTAGAGTCAGAAACAATGCACCTTGCTTGATTAAAGGTATAGGATAGAATCATTCTTGATGGAAAGACTAATAGTGATTATGTTTATTTTGTGGATGGATTGAAACATAATCTTTTGAGTGTTGGATAGTTAGTTGATAAGGGATACCAAGTTTGGTTTACTGAGAAAACTTGTGTGATAAAGGATAAAGATGGAAATCTGATTAGAACTGGATCTAGAACTAGAGGTAATATATTTTAGTTGAATCCTACTAAGATGACATGTTTGATTACTAAAATTGATGATAGTTGGTTATGGCATAGAAGGTTTTGTCATATAAACTTTGACAACATTGTGAAAGTAAGTTCTACACTTGGAGTAAGGGATTTGCCTAAAATTATGATGCCTACTAACATGATTTGCAAAGAATGTGTGATGGCTAAACAAAAGAGAAGTTATTTTTCTAGTAAGAAGTTTGCATCTGTAGAAAAGTTAGAGATTGTTCATACAGATTTGAGCGGCCCTACCAAGACTAGAGGATTCTATGGAGAAAGGTATTTTATGATTCTTGTTGATGATTTTACAAGAATGATGTGGATTGCATTTCTTAAAGACAAATCTGAAGCATTTGATAAGTTTAAAATCATTAAGAATAAAGTTGAGAATGAATCTGGAATGAAGATTACATGTTTGAGATTTGATAGAGGTGGAGAATTTAATTCTAGAGAGTTTAACACCTTTTGTGAATAAAATGGCATTAAGAGACAATTTTTAGCCCCTAGAACACCTGAACAAATTGGTATTGCAGAAAGAAGAAATAGATCAATGACTGGAGCAACAAGAGCTATGTTATTTGAGAATGATTTGGTGAAGATATTCTGGAGAGAAGCAATGAACACAATAGTGTATACAATTAATAGAGTATAAATCAAAGCAGACGCATACAAGACACCCTATGAATTATGGTTTGGACATGGACCCTTAGTTAAGTATTTTAGAATTTTTTGAAGAAATGTTATATAAAAAATGATGATGATATTGGAAAGTTTGATCCTAGAAGTGATAAAGGTATATTTCTTGAATATACTTTGAAAAGCAAAGCCTATAGATGTTACAATAAAAGAATTAAGACTATTGTTGAGAGTGCAAATGTTAAAGTTGATGAAAAGTTAAAAATTTAGGAAAGAATGCTTGATTATGAATAAGATGAAGAAGCTCATCCTAAAACTAACACTAGATCTACTAAATTATTTTATGATACGGACAATGATTTGTTGAATGAAAACCATAGTGAAGTCATTGAAGAACCTACACCTAAAGTGAGATCTGAGATAGTGACACCTAACAAGAGTTTGTCAAGAAATCATCCTATTGGGTAAATTATTGGAAGCATCAAAAGAGGAGTTCTAACTTGAAATAAGGTACAAGAACATTTATGTTTGATTTCTCAAATTGAACCTAAAAGTACCAGTGAAGCTTGTGAAGATGAAAGTTGGATTAATGCTATGAAAGAAAAATTTGGTCAGATTAAAAAGAATAAGACATGGGAATTGGTTCATAGACCTAAAGACAAGAATGTTATTGGAACTAAATGGGTATTCAGAAACAAGATGAATGAACAAGGAGAAGTAGTAAGAAACAAAGCAAGATTGGTATATAAGGGATACTCACAGCAATAAGGAATTGACTATGAAGAAACCTTTGCACTTGTTGCAAGAATTGAAGTAATAAGAATGTTTTTGACTTATGCAGCTTATAAGAAGTTCAAAGTATATTAGATGGATGTGAAGTCAACATTTTTGAATGGAAAATTGGAAGAAGAAGTCTACATTGAGTAGCCTGAAGGTTTTCCTTTGACTCAAGAAGGAGACATGGTATGTAAACTGAAGAAAGCTTTATGTGGACTAAAGAAAGCACCTAGAACTTGGTATGCAAGATTGGAAAAGTATTTGTTAAAGTTGGGATTTACAAAAGGAACAGCTGATAGCAATTTGTACACACAAAATTGAAAATGGTTTTTTGGTTATAGTTATTTTTTTTGATGACATTATTTTTGGAGGAGAAGATGAAGCTAGTGATAAATTTGCTAATGAAATGAAGATTGAATTTGAAATGAGTATGATTGGTGAAATGAAATACTTTTTGGGATTACATATAACATAAAACAATGATGCTATCTTTGTAAGTCAGACAAAGTACTTGAATGACTTGTTGAAAAGATTTGGAATGGAGAACTATAAACCAGTTGGAACACCTATGGTAACTAGGCATAAGTTATCTAGCACAGATGAGACTCTTGCAGTGGAACAAAAGAAATACAGATCTATGATTGAAGGATTGCAGTACTTGACTCATACAAGACCTGATATAGCACATTCAGTTGAAATTGTAGCAAGATTTCAAGCTGAACCTAGAGAATCACATTATGCAGCAGTAAAGAGGGTACTGAGATATTTAAGAGGCACAATGGACTATGGATTGTGGTATGAAAAATTTGATGATTTTACCCTATGTGCATATAAAGATGTTGATTGGGGAGGCAATGTTGATGATAAGAAAAGCACTAGTGGTGGAGAATTTTTCCTTGGAGGAAGATTGGTTTCCTAGCTAAACAAGAAGCAAAATTGTATCTCACAAAGCATAATAGAAGAAAAATATGTAGCAGGAGAAAACAATTGTAACCAAATAATTTGGATGAAGAAAATAATGAAGGATATTGGAATAAAGTTTGTTGAACCTGTTGTCATACATTGTGACAACACCAGCATAGTTAGTATGTCTAAGAAACATGTATTACATTCTAAGACAAAACATATAGAGATTAAGTATCATGTTGTAAGAGAGAAATTTGTTGAGAAAGAAGTTAGACTTGAGTACATCATTACAAAGAAGAAGATAGCAGATATATTTACAAAGCCTTTACCTAAGGATACATTTGAGTATCTGAGAGGTATGCTTGGGGTTATTGGTGAAGGGTGCTCCCCTTAATACCACAAACACATAACAGAAATAGAGAAACAACAACAATATGCAAGAACAAAAAATTGGCTTCTTATTATCTCCACAAATGTGGAATTACAAACTTTCAGAATTACAATATGCAAAGCCACATGGGCATTCCCTTACAATATTCTGTAGGACAAAGCCTCGAACTGTTACCCAGATCTACTACCCAGAACTATTCTGAACTACCTAAGACAATAATACAACCTTCCTTATATAGGCAATTTTCCACCGCCTGGGAAGGTTCCAGAATTTTAGCCAATAAGGCCGACAAAACTTAGAATTATTTTATTTTAAATTTTATTATATCATAGTCGGCTCAAGATAACCTTTGAAACCTGAACAGAAATTTTGAAGAAAATTATTTTCCACCATTTCAGGTGGCCCAACTTCTGAAAACCATAAGTCATCACCAGTTGACCCGATAGACTATTATAACCCCATTTCAGAAATGCCACGAAGCGCTCTACATGCTTGACCGACACTAGCACTTGTCACCCAAATTTTTAACCTCATCCAGGGCCTCTAAAGCCTTCAAAACTGAGTTCAAAGTTTCTGTACCCTGCTACCAATATCGAAAATCTTCAATATCTTCCAATATACACTTGATCTGGCAATGAAACTTTACTGGCAGACTTATATGACCAAAATGAACCTCCAAGAAAGAAATTAGATCATTCTGAGACATACAAAAATTACCAAAAATAGTAACTTTCCATAAATAGCAGCTCTGCACAAAATAGCCCTTATTGAATATAAAAACATAAATATATATTTTTTTTTTGGGTGATGCAAGATTGCTCTTACACCCAAGATGCTCCTGCATCAGACACCCAGGGTAATTTGAGAAGTGACCCTGTCACGACTCAGGTGTGCAGAGGAAAACCAAGATGGCTAACCTCCTCCTTTGTCAGCCATAATGAATCTTCAATAGGTCCTCCTTTCCACTTGACCAGATATTCTTCATATGTCCTGTTCCTTGTGCTTATGCCAACATGACTGTCTAGTATATCTTCGATCTCCTTAGTATCTCAACTAGTTGCTGGAATACTCCACTGTGCTGTTGTGATCTCATCTTCAACACCTCCTTCATGATACTTTGTCAGATGTGAAATGTTAAAGACTGGTGAAATATTTAGCTCAATAGGCAATTCTACCTCATATGCATTTTCTGAATCATGTTTCTTCGGTAGCCTACATGGTCCAAACTCCTTCATTTTTAGCTTGTTATATATATCAACTGGAAACCGCTCCTTCCACAAATGAACCATGACTTCACCACAACCTAAAATTCTTTATACCTCTTTTTCTCATCTACCTTTGCCTTATACTGTGCATTCATCTTGGTAATATGCTTCCTCACCTCCCCATGGATGTTCTTCAAGTGTTCTACAAAATCCTCAGCTTCAGCACTACTTATTTCTCCTCTATCTATCTTCCTCAATTCAGATGCATTTCTTGGACTACTTCCATATACAATCTGAAATAGTGATTTACCAGTGCTCCTGTTGACAGAATTATTGTATGCAAATTCCGTCTATGGTAAAATCAAATCCCATCCTGTTGGCTTATCTCCAACCAAACATCTCAGTAAATTTTCTAAACTGCTATTCACCACCTCTATTTGTCCATCAGTCTGTGGATGATGTGATGAACTAAACTTCAAATTTGTCTTCAACTTCTTCCACAATGTATGCCAGAAATATACAACAAACTTAGTGTCCCGATCTGAAACTATGGTCTTTGGCAAACCATGAAGCTTAACTACTTCTCTGAAAAAAAATTCTACTACATGAACAACATCATTAGTCTTCTTGCAGGGAATGAAATGTGTCATCTTTGAAAATCTGTCAACCACCACAAAAATTAAATCATGTCCCTGCTGAGTCCTTAGTAAACCAAGAACAAAGTCCATGCTGATATCCTCCCAAGGCTTCTTTGGTACGGGTAATGGCTGATACAACCCTGTATTCTGCTTCACTACTTTCACCATCTGACATACTCTGCAACTCTGTACAAACTTCTTCACATCTTGCCACAACTGTGGCCAATAATAATTCTCACTAACCAAACCAAAGGTTTTATCATGACTAAAATGTCCAGCCAATCCTCCGCTATGCTTCTCCTTGATGAGATTCTCCCTCATAGAACTTCGTGGAATGCACAATTGACTCCCTCTGAATAGCATATCATTCTGGATGATGAAATCCAACCATTTCATCCTGTCTAGAGTAACAGGTTCTGTACAAGCTTTCTAAGCTTCACCAAAATCAGGATCATCTGGATACAAATTTTTGAGTTCCTTGAACCCAACCACTTCAATTTGCATTTCTGTCAGCAATAGTTGCCTTCTACTAAGAGCATCTGCAACCCTATTAGACTTTCCACTCCTGTGTTTCAAAAAAAATGTATAACTCTGTAAAAACTCAACCCATTTCAAATGCCTTTGATTCAATTTTCCTTGACTATTCAAATATTGCAAAGCTTGATGATCAGTATACAAAAAAAACTCCTTAGCATGTAGATAATGTCTCCACTTCTTTAATGCCTGAACTATAGCATAAAATTCCTGATCATAAACAAAATATTTCCTCTTGGCATCATTTAACTTCTCACTGAAATAAGCAACAAGTTTACCTTCTTGGCTCATAACAGCTCCTATTGCAGTACCACTAGCATCACAATCTACTTGAAACACCATATTAAAATTTGGAAGTGCTAAAATAGGTTGTGCTGTAACTTTTTATTTCAACAATTGAAAACTCTTTTCTACCCCATTAGTCCACTTAAACTCTTTTCTATCCCCTCTCATTGTTTCAGTCAAGGGTCCACAAATACTGCTAAAATTTTTGATAAACTTTCTGTAAAAGCTAGCTAGACCATGAAAAGATCTTACCTCAGTAGCACTCCTTGGAGTAGGCCATTCAAGGATAGCCTCTACCTTCTCTGGGTCTATTTTTAGACCTTCTCTTGAAACTACAAACCCCAAATACACCAACTCTTTCTTTACAAAACTGCACTTCTGCAAATTAATCAACAATTTCTCTTCTCTCAACTTCTCAAATACCATATGAATATGCATCATATGCTCATCCGATGTCTTACTAAAGATCAAAATATCATCTAGGTAAACAATGACAAACTTACCCAAAAAAATTTTGAGAACGTCGTTCATGAGCTGCATGAAAGTGCTCGGTGCATTGGTTAGCCCAAAAGGCATGACTAACCACTCATATAGTCCTTCTTTTGTCTTGAAGGTAGTCTTCCATTCATCTCCTTCTCTAATCTGAATCTGATGATATCCACTTTTCAGATCTATTTTTGAGAAATACATGGCTGCACTCAAACAATCCATAATATCATCCATTCGTGGCAATGGAAACCTGTACTTGATTGTGATCTTGTTTATTGCCCTAGAATCTATACACATCCTCCATTCTCCATTTTTCTTTGGTGCTAATACTGCTGGTACAGCACAAGGACTCAGACTCTCACGGATCAATCCTTTCTGTAACAGTTCATGTACTTATCTGTTCAACTCCTCACTTTCTGCAGGTGTCATTCTGTGTGCTGCCTTATTCGGAAAACTCACTCATGGGATCAAGTCCATTTGATGACTGATCTTCCTGATTGGTGGTAATCCATCAAGCACCTTATCAGATACAATATCCTGAAACTCATTCAACAAATCTGTAACTTCTACAGGAACATCTTCTACTTCCTCTTTACTAGATTTTGAAATTAAAGCAAAACATACATGCTCATGCCTCATACCATCTAAGAAATTTCTTCCATCAACAAAAGTTATCTTTGCATTACCACATACCTTTTCTTCAGTCTCCTTCAATGGTTTTAGCTTATGTCGCACTCCATCCTTTGTCAGAGAATAGGTATTCGCACGACCATCATGTACAACACATCTGTCAAACTACCATGGTCTACCCAATAACATATGACATGCATCCATAGATATGATATCACACAATACCTCATCTTGGTATCCACCAATCTTGAACTTCACCAGGCATTGTTCATTGATCATGACCTTGTGGTCATCCTGTACCCAGGCAATCCGATATGGATGTGGGTGTTTCTGTCTCTTGAGCTTCAACTTTGTCACCATGTCCTCTGACACCAAATTTTCAGTGCTTCCACTATCAATAATCACATCACAACATTTACCTTCACACCTGCACCTGGTACGAAACAGGCTCCTCCTTTGCTCAAGTTCATTCTCACCACTCAACAAGACTCTTCTGTTAATCAACATTTCTACTCTTTTAGCATCTTCAAAATTTGATGATCTGGCATCTTCATCTACATGTGCAACTCTGGCCTGGCCTTCATTTCTCTTGTCTATTATACCTTGGTGCTGAGGACGTTCAAATGCCCTATGACCTTCTTCTTCACAGTGAAAACATGTTCCACGGAAGCCATCTCTTCCAGATCCTTATCCTCTTCCTCTTCCTCTCTGATCTCTATTATTCTGATCTTGGAAATGATTGGAATTATTTTCTCACTGATTCTGACTGCTACTGGCCTCATCCTTCTTTTTTGGATCTTCATTTCGGCCACCATATGACCATCCACCAGATCGTCCACCGTGACCTCTTCCATTTTGTCTGCTCTCAAACTTCTTGTTCAGCTTTTCCTCTACTTTTAGGGGAAACTGGTATGCCTCTTCAATACTATTTAGTCGAACCAGATTCAGCTCCTCCTAAATGCTTGGCCTTAACCCATTAAGGTATCGGGCAATTTTCTCCTTATCAGCTTCTGCATGGCCTATTTTAATGAGAAGTCGATAGAACTCTTCTGTATACTCCTGAACAGATCTTCCTGCTTGCTTCAAACTCTACATTGTCTTCAGTAGGTCAAGCTCATAATCAACAGGAATGAACTGTCATTTCAATTTATCCACCATCTGATCCCATCTCATAATTTTCTCCTTTCCCCTTCTATTTCGCTCCAACTAAATCTCTTGCCACCATATCTTCGCATGACCTTTCAGTCTGGCCTTCATAAATTTGACCCTATCAGGATCCTCAACATCTTCATACTCAAAATATTCCTCACATTCATTGATCCAGTCAATCAATTCTTCTGGGTTAAGATTTTCAGAAAATGTAGGAACCTCAATCTTAGGTCTTTTCCCAATCTTAGAAATGGCCCGAAAAAATCTTTCTTCCTCCTGGTTCACAATTTTGACTTCTCCTTCTTAATATTCTTCTTTAGCTTCATCCTTGCTTTCATCTCTGACATTAAGATTCATTCCTCTATGAATCTCTTCTTGTTATGCTCGCACTTGTCTCTGCAGTGCTCTAACCTCAGGTGTTACAACACCAGCTCTTCCACCACGTTCCCTCCATGGATGCATTTTTACGATGCGCGCTGAAACCCTAACCACGGTCCTGGTGCAAACTGCCTCACAGTCGGTGATTTATTTACACACTTAGAAACTTGGCTCTGATACCACTTGGTGAAGGGTGCTCCACTTAATACCACAAACACATAATAGAAATAGAGAAACAACAACAATATGCAAAAATAGAAAATTGGCTTCTTATTATCTCCACAAATGTGAAATTACAAACTTTCAGAATTACAATATGGAAAGCCACATTGGCATTCCCTTACAATATTATATAGGACAAAGCCTCGAACTATTACCCAAATCTACTACCCAGAACTATTCTGAACTGCCTATGACAATAATACAGCCTTCCTTATATAGGCAATTTTTCATCGCCTGAGAAGGTTCCAGAATTGTAGCCAATAAGGCCGACCAAACTTAAAATTATTTCATTTTACATTTTATTATATCATAGTCGGCTCAAGATAACCTTTGAAACCTGAACAGAAATTTTGAAGAAAATTATTTTCCGCCATTTCAGGTGGCCCAACTTCCGAAGACCATAAGTCATCACCAGTTGACCCGATCGACTATTATAACCCTATTTCAAAAATGCCATGAAGCGCTCTACAGGCTTGACCAGTGCAAGCGTCTATCACCCAAATTTTCAACCTCATCAGAGGCCTCTAAAGCCTTCAAAACAGACTTCAAAGTTTCTGTACCCTGCTACCAATACCGAAAATTTTCAATATCTTCCAATATACACTTGATTCGGCAATGAAACTTTACTGGCAGACTTATATGACTAAAATGAACCTCCAAAAAAGAAATCAGATCATTCTGAGCACATACAAAAATTACCAAAAATAGTAGCTTTCCATAAATAGTAGCTCTGCACAAAATAGCCCTTATTGAATATAAAAATAGAATTTTTTTTTTTTTTTTGGGTGATGCAAGATTGCTCTTACACCCAGGATGCTCCTACATCAAACACCCAGGGTAATTTGAGAAGTGACCCTGTCACGACTCAGGTGTGCAGAGGAAAACCAAGACAGCTAAACTCCTCCTTTGTCAGCCATGATGAATCTTCAACAGGTCATCTTTTCCACTTGACCAGATATTCTTCATATGTCTTGTTCTTTGTGCTTCTACCAACACGACTGTCCAGTATATCTTCGATCTCCTTAGTATCTGAACTAGTTGCTGGAATACTCCACTGTGCTACTGTGATCTCATCTTCAACACCTCCTTCATGATACTCTGTCAGATCTACAATGTTAAACACTAGTGAAATATTTAGCTCAGTAGGCAATTCTACCTCATGCATTTCTTGAATCATGTTTCTTCAATATCCTACATGGTCCAAACTTGTTCATTTTTAGTTTGTTATATGTACCAACTAGAAACAGCTCCTTTCGCAAATGAACCATGACTTCATCACCAACCTAAAATTCCTTATATCTCCTTTTCTCATCTGGCTTAGCCTTATACTATGCATTCATTTTGGTAATATGCTTTCTCACCTCCCCATGGATGTTCTTCAAGTGTTCTACAAAATCCTCAGCTTCAGCACTACTTATTTCTCCTCTATCTATCTTCCTCTATTCAGATGCATTTCTTGGACTACTTCTATATACAATCTAGAATGGTGATTTACCAGTGCTCCTGTTGACAGAATTATTATATGAAAATTTCATCTGTGATAAAATCAAATCCCATCCTGTTGGCTTATCTCCAACTAAACATCTCAGCAAATTTTCCAAACTCCTAGTCACCACATCTGTCTGTCCATCAGTCTGTGGATGATGTGATAAACTGAACTTCAAATCTATCTTCAACTTCTTCCACAATGTACGCCAGAAATATCCAACAAACTTAGTGTCCCTATCTGAAACTATGGTCTTTGACAAACCATGAAGTCTCACTACTTCTCTGAAAAATAATTCTGCTACATGAACAACATCATTAGTCTTCTTACAGGGAATGAAATGTGCCATCTTTAAAAATTTGTCAACCACCACAAAAATTGAATCATGTCCCCGCTGAGTCCTCGGTAAACCAAGAACAAAGTCCATGCTGATATCCTCCCAAGGATTCTTTGGTACGGGTGATGGCTGATACAACCCTGTATTCTGCTTCACTCCTTTCACCATCTGACATACTCTGTAACTTTGTACAAACTTCTTCACATCTTGCTGCAACTGTGGCCAATAATAATTCTCACTAACCAAACCAAGGGTTTTATCACGACCAAAATATCCAGCCAATCCTCCGCTATGCTTCTCCTTGATGAGATTATCCCTCATAGAATTTTGTGGAATGTACAACTGACTCCCTCTGAATAGCATATCATCCTGGATGATGAAATCCAACAATTTCATCCTGTCTAGAGTAACAGGTTCTGTACAAGCTTTCCAAGTTTCACCAAAATCAAGATCCTCTGGATACAAATTTTTGAGTTCCTTGAACCCAACCACTTCAATCTGCATTTCTGTCAGTAATAGTTGCCTTCTGCTAAGAGCATCTGCAACCTTATTAGACTTTCCATTCATTTGTTTCAAAACAAATGTATAACTTTGTAAAAAATCAACCTATTTCAAATGCCTTTGATTGAATTTTCCTTAACTATTCAAATATTGCAAAGCTTGATGATAAGTATACAAAACAAACTCCTTAGCAAGTAGATAATGTCTCCACTTCTTTAATGCCTGAACTATAACATAAAATTCCTGATCATAAATAGAATATTTCCTCTTGGCATCATTTAACTTCTCACTGAAATAAGCAACAGGTTTACCTTCTTGGCTCATAACAGCTCCTATTGCAGTACCACTAGCATCACAATCTACTTGAAACACCTTATTAAAATTGGGAAGTTCTAAAATAGGTTATCTTGTAACTTTTTGTTTCAACAATTGAAAACTCTTTTCTGCCCCATTAGTCCACTTAAACTCTTTTCTATCCCTTCTCATTGTTTCAGTCAAGGGTCCACAAATACTGCTAAAATTTCTGATAAACTTTCTGTAAAAGCTAGTTAGACTATGAAAAGATCTTACCTCAGTAGCACTCCTTGGAGTAGGCCATTTAAGGATAGCCTGTACCTTCTCTGGGTCCATTTTTAGACCTTCTCCTAAAACTACAAACCCCAAATACACCAACTCTTTCTTCACAAAACTGCACTTTTTCAAATTAATCAACAATTTATCTTCTCTCAACTTCTCAAATACCATCCGAATATGCATCATATGCTCATCCAATGTCTTACTAAAAATCAAAATTTCATTTAGGTCAACAATGATAAACTTACCTAGAAATTCTTTCAGAACCTCATTCATGAGCCGTATGAAAGTGCTCGGTGCATTGGTTAGCCCAAAAGGCATGACTAACCACTCATATAGTCCTTCTTTTGTCTTGAAGGCAGTCTTCCATTCATCTCCTTCTCTGATCTGAATCTGATGATATCCACTCTTCAGATCTATTTTTGAAAAATACACGGCTCCACTCAAACAGTCCATAATATCATCCATTTGTGGCAATGGAAACTTGTACTTGATTGTGATCTTGTTTATTGTCCTAGAATCTGTACACATCCTCCATTCTCCATTCTTCTTTGGTGCTAATACCGCTGGTACAGCATAGGGACTCAGACTCTCATAGATCAATCCTTTCTGTAACAATTCATGTACTTGTCTGTTCAACTCTTCACTTTTTACAGGTGTCATTCTGTGTGCTACCTTATTCGGCAAACTCACTCTTGGGATCAAGTCCATTTGATGACTAATCTTCCTGACTAGTGGTAATCCATCAGGCACGTTATCAGATACAATATCATGAAACTCATTCAACAAATCTGCAACTTCTACAAGAACATCTTCTACTTCCTCTTTACCAGCTTTTAAAATTAAAGCAAAACATACATGCTCATGCCTCATAGCATCTAAGAAATTTTTTCCATCAACAAAATTTATCCTTGCATTACCACATACCTTTTCTTCAGTCTCCTTCAATGGTTTTAGCTTATGTCACACTCCATCATTTGTCAGGGAATAGGTATTCGCACGACCATCATGTACAGCACATCTGTCAAACTGCCATGGTCTACCCAACAACATATGACATGCATCCATAGATATGATATCACACAATACCTCATCTTGGTATCCGCCAATCTTGAACTTCACCACGCATTATTCATTGACCATGACCTTGTGGTCATCCTCTACCCAGGCAATCCGATATGGATGTGGGTGTTTCTATCGCTTGAGCTTCAACTTTGTCACCATCTCCTCTGACACCAAATTGTCAGTACTTCCACTATCAATAATCACATCACAACATTTACCTTCACACTTGCACCTGTTGCGAAATAGGCTCCTCCTTTACTCAGGTTCATTCTCACCACTCAATAGGACTCTTATGTTAATCAACATTTCTGCTCTTTCAGCATCTTCAGAATTTGATGATCTGACATTTTCATCTACATGTGCAAATCTGACCTGGCTTTCATTTCTCCTGTCTATTCTGCCTTGGCGCTGAGGACATTCAAATGCCCCATGACGTTCTTCTCCATAGTAAAAATATGTTCCATGAAAGCCACCTCTTCCAGATCCTTGTCCTCTTCCTCTTCCTCTCTGATCTCTATTATTCTGATCCTGGAAGCGATTGGAATTATTTCCTCGCTGATTCTGACTGCGACTAGCCTCATCCTTCTTTTTCAAATCTTTATTTCAGCCACCATATGACCATCCACCAGATCGTCCACCGTGACCTCTTCCATTTTATTTACTCTCAAACTTCTTCTTCAGCTTTTCATTTACTTTTAAGGCAAACTGGTATGCCTCTTCAATACTGTTCATTCGAACCAGATTCAGCTCCTCTTGAATGCTTGGCCTTAACCCATTAAGGTATCAGGCAACTTTCTCCTTATCAGCTTCTGCATGGCTTGTTCTGATGAGAAGTCGATAGAACTCCTCTGTATACTCCTAAACAGATCTTCTTGCTTGCTTCAAACTTTGCATCCTCTTCAGTAGGTCAAGCTCATAATCAACAGGAATGAACTATCACTTCAATTTATCCACCATCCGATCCCATCTCATGATTTTCTCCTTTCCCCTTCTTTTTCGCTCCAACTGAATCTCTTGCCACCATATCTTCGCATGACATTTCAGTCTGACCTTCATAAATTTGACCCTATCAAGATCCTCAACATCTTCATACTCAAAATATTCCTCACATTCATTGATCCAGTCGATCAATTCTTCTAGGTTAAGATTTCTAGAAAATGTAGGAACCTCAATCTTAGGTGTTTTCCCAATCTTAGAAATGACCCGTAAAAGTGTTTCTTCCTCCTGGTTCACAATTTTGACTTTTCCTTCTTGATATTCTTCTTCAGCTTCATCCTCACTTTCATCTTTGACATTAAGATTCATTATTCTACGAATCTTTTCTTGCAATGCTCGCACTTGTCTCTGCAGTGCCCTAACCTCAGGTGTTACAACACCAGTTCTTCCACCATGTTCCCTTTGTGGAGGCATTTTTGCGATGCGCGTTGAAAACCTAACCACGGTTCTGGTACAAACTGTCTCATAGTTGGTGATCTATTTACACACTCAGAAACTTGGCTCTGATACCACTTGGTGAAGGATGCTCCCTTTAATACCACAAACACAACAGAAATAGAGAAATAACAACAATATGCAAGAACAAAAAATTGGCTTCTTATTATCTCCACAAATGTAGAATTACAAACTTTCAGAATTACAATATGCAAAGCCACATGGGCATTCCCTTAAAATATTCTATAGGACAAAGCCTTGAACTATGACCCAGATCTACTACCCAGAACTATTCTGAACTGCCTAATACAATAATACAGTCTTCCTTATATAGGCAATTTTCCACTGCCTAGGAAGGTTCCATAATTTTAGCCAATAAGGCCGACCAAACTTAGAATTATTTTATTTTACATTTTATTACATCATAGTCGGCTCAAGAAAACCTTTGAAACCTAAATAAAAATTTTGAAGAAAATTATTTTTTGCCATTTTAGGTGGCCCAACTTCTG
Organism: Chamaecyparis obtusa; assembly: GCA_027943335.1. Classification (NCBI taxonomy): domain Eukaryota; kingdom Viridiplantae; phylum Streptophyta; class Pinopsida; order Cupressales; family Cupressaceae; genus Chamaecyparis; species Chamaecyparis obtusa. The sequence continues at coordinate 218,657 of BSBK01001832.1, read as the reverse complement.
AAGACCATACGTCATCACTAGTTGACCCGATCGGCAATTACAACCCCATTTCAAAAATGCCACGAAGTGCTCTACAAGCTTGACTGGTGCAAGTGCATGTCAGCCAAATTTTTGACATCATCCAAGGTGTCTAAAGCCTTCAAAACTGAGTTTAAAGTTTCTGTACCCTGCTACCAATACCGAAAATCTTTAATATCTTCCAATATACACTTGATCTGGCAATGAAACTTTACTGGCAGACTTATATGACCAAAATGAACCTCCAAGAAAGAAATCAGATCATTCTGAGCACATACAAAAATTACCAAAAATAGTAACTTTTGATAAATAGCAGCTCTGCACAAAATAGCCCTTATTGAATATAAAAATAGAAATTTTTTTTTTTTTTTTGGGTGATGTAAGATAGCTCTTACACCTAGGATGCTCCTACATCAGACACCCAGGGTAATTTGAGAAGTGACCCTGTCACGACTCAGGTGTGTAGAGGAAAACCAAGACGGCTAACCTCCTCCTTTGTCAGCCATGATGAATCTTCAACAGGTCATCCTTTCCACTTGACCAGATATTCTTCATACGTCCTGTTCCTTGTGCTTCTGCCAACATGAATGTCTAGTATATCTTCGATCTTCTTAGTGTCTGAACTAGTTGCTGGAATACTCCATTGTGCTGCTGCGATCTCATCTTCAACACCTCCTTCATGATCCTCTGTCAGATCTGAAATGTTAAACACTGGTGAAATATTTAGCTCAGTAGAAAATTTTACCTCATGCATTTCTTGAATCATGTTTCTTCAGTATCCTACATGGTCCAAACTTCTTCATTTTTAGCTTGTTATATGTACCAACTGGAAATCGCTCCTTCTGCAAATGAACCATGACTTCATCACTAACCTAAAATTTTTTATACCTCTTTTTCTTATCTGCCTTAGCCTTATACTGTGCATTCATCTTGGTAATATGCTTCCTCACCTCCCCATGGATGTTTTTCAAGTGTTCTGCAAAATCTTCAGCTTCAGCACTACTTATTTCTCCTCTATCTATCTTCCTCTATTCAGATGCATTTCTTGGACTACTTCCATATACAATTTGGAATGGTGATTTACCAGTGCTCCTGTTGACAAAATTATTGTATGCAAATTCCGCTTGTGGTAAAATCAAATCCCATCCTATTGGCTTATCTCCAACCAAACATCTCATCAAATTTTCCAAACTCCTATTCACCACCTCTGTCTGTCCATCAGTCTGTGGATGATGTGATAAACTGAACTTCTAATCTATCTTCAACTTCTTCCACAATATACACCAGAAATATCCAATAAATTTAGTGTCCCGATCTGAAACTATGGTCTTTGGCAAACCATGAAGTCTCACTACTTCTCTGAAAAACAATTCTGCTACATGAACAACATCATTAGTCTTCTTGTAGGGAATGAAATATGTCATCTTTGAAAATCTATCAACCACCACAAAAACTGAATCATGTACCCATTGAGTCCTCGGTAAACCAAGAAAAAAGTCCATGCTGATATCCTCCCAAGGCTTATTTGGTACGGGTAATGGCTGATACAACCCTATATTCTGCTTCAGTCCTTTCACCATCTGACATATTCTGCAACTTTGTACAAACTTCTTCACATCTTGCTGCAACTGTGGCCAATAATAATTCTCCCTAACCAAACCAAGGGTTTTATCACGACTAAAATATCTAGCCAATCCTCTATTATGCTTCTCCTTGATGCGATTCTCCGTCATAGAACTTCATGGAATGCACAACTGACTCCCTCTACATAGCATATCATCCTGGATGATGAAATCCAACCATTTCGTGCTGTCTAGAGTAACAGGTTCTGTACAAGCTTTCCAAGCTTCACCAAAATCAGGATCCTCTGGATACAAATTTTTAAGTACCTTGAACCCAACCACTTCAATTTGTATTTCTGTCACCAATAGTTGCCTTCTGCTAAGAGCATCTGCAACCCTATTAGACTTTCCACTCTTGTGTTTCAAAACAAATGTATAACTCTACAAAAACTCAACCCATTTCAAATGCCTGTGATTTAATTTTTATTGACTGTTCAAATATTGCAAAGCTTGATGATCAGTATACAAAAAAAACTCCTTAGGAAGTACATAATGTCTCCACTTCTTTAATGCCTGAACTATAGCATAAAATTCCTGAGCATAAATAGAATATTTTCTCTTGGCATCATTTAACTTCTCACTGAAATAAGCAACAGGTTTACCTTCTTGGCTCATAACAGCTCCTATTGCAGTACCACTAGCATCACAATCTACTTGAAACACCTTATTAAAATCTGGAAGTGCTAAAATAAGTTATTCTGTAACTTTTTGTTTCAACAATTGAAAACTCTTTTCTGGCCCATTAGTCCACTTAAACTCTTTTCTATCCCTTCTCATTGTTTCAGTCAAGGGTCCACAAATACTGCTAAAATTTCTGATAGACTTTCTGTAAAAGCTAGCTAGACCATGAAAAGATCTTACCTCAGTAGCACTTCTTGGAGTAGGCCATTCAAGGATACCCTGTACTTTTTGTAGGTCCATTTTTAGACCTTCTCCTGAAAATACAAACCTCAAATACACCAACTCTTTCTTCACAAAACTGCACTTCTTCAAATTAATCAATAATTTCTCTTCTCTCAACTTCTCAAATACCATACGAATATGCAGCATATGCTCATCCAATGTCTTACTAAAAATCAAAATATCATCTAGGTAAACAATGACAAACTTACCTAGAAATTTTTTCAGAACATCGTTCATGAGTCGCATGAAAGTGCTCAGTGCATTGGTTAGCCCAAAAGGCATGACTAAACACTCATATAGTCCTTCCTTTGTCTTGAAGGTAGTCTTCCATTCATCTCCTTCTCTGATCCGAATCTAATGATATGTACTCTTCAGATCTATTTTTGAGAAATACACAGCTCCACTCAAATAGTCTATAATATCATCCATTCATGGCAATGGAAACTTGTACTTGATTGTGATCTTATTTATTACCCTAAAATCTGTACACATGTGCAACTCTAGCCTGGCCTTCATTTCTCCTATCTATTCTGCCTTGGCACTGAGGACATTCAAATGCCCTATGACCTTCTTCTCCACAGTGAAAACATGTTCCACGGAAGCCACCTCTTCCAGATCCTTGTCCTCTTCTTCTTCCTCTCTGATCTCTACTGTTCTGATCCTGGAAGCGATTGGAATTATTTCTTCGCTGATTCTGACTGCTACTAGCCTCATCCTTATTTTTCGGATCTTCATTTCGGCCACCATATGACCGTCCACCAGATCATCCACCGTGACCTCTTCCGTTTTGTCTGCTCTCAAACTTCTTGTTCAACTTTTCCTCTACTTTTAGGGCAAACTGATATGCCTCTTCAATACTGTTCATTCGAACCAGATTCAGCTCCTCCTGAATGCTTCGCCTTAACCCATTAAGGTATCGGGCAACTTTCTCCTTATCAGCTTCTACATGGCCTGTTCTGATTAGAAGTCGATAGAACTCCTTTGTATACTCTTGAATAGATCTTCCTGCTTGCTTCAAACTCTGCATCCTCTTGAGTAGGTCAAGCTCATAATCAATAGGAATGAACTGTCACTTCAATTTATCCACCATCTGATTCCATCTCGTGAATTTCTCCTTTCCCCTTCTATTTCGCTCCATTTGAATCTCTTGCCACCATATCTTCGCATGACCTTTCAGTCTGGCCTTCGCAAATTTGACCCTATCAAGATCCTCAACATCTTTATACTCAAAATATTTCTCACATTCATTGATCTAGTCGATCAATTCTTTTGGGTTAAGATTTTCAGAAAATGTAGGAACCTCAATCTTAGGTCTTTTCCCAATCTTAGAAATGGCTCGAAAAAGTCTTTCTTCCTCTTGATTCACAATTTTGACTTCTCCTTCTTGATATTCTTCTTCAGCTTCATCCTCGCTTTCATCTCTGACATTAAGATTCATTCCTCTATGAAACTCTTTTTGCAATGCTTACACTTGTCTCTGCAGTGCCCTAACCTCAGGTGTTACAACACCAGCTCTTCCACCACGTTCCCTTAGTGGAGGCATTTTTGTGATGCGCATTGAAACCCTAACCATGGTCTTAGTGCAAACTGCCTCACAGTCGGTGATCTATTTACACACTCAAAAACTTGGCTCTGATACCACTTGGTGAAGGGTGCTCCCCTTAATACCACAAACACATAATAGAAATAGAGAAACAACAACAATATGCAAGAAAAAAAAATTGGCTTCTTATTATCTCCACAAATGTGGAATTACAAACTTTCAGAATTACAATATGCAAAGCCACATGGGCATTCCCTTACAATATTTTGTAGGACAAAGCCTCGAACTATTACCCAGATCTACTATCCAAAATTATTCTGAACTGCCTAAGACAGTAATACAACCTTCCTTATATAGGCAATTTTCCACCGACTGGGAAGGTTCCAGAATTTTACCCAATAAGGCCGACCAAACTTAGAATTATTTTATTTTACATTTTATTACATGATAGTTGGCTCAAGATAATATTTGAATCCCGAACAGCAATTTTGAAGAAAATTATTTTTTGCCATTTCAGGTGGCCCAACTTCCGAAGACCATAAGTCATCACCAGTTGACCCGATCGGCTATTATAACCCCATTTCAGAAACGCTACGAAGTGCTCTATAGGCTAGGTCGGTGTAAGCACCTGTTACCCAAATTTTTGACCTCATTCGGGGCCTCTAAAGCCTTCAAAACTAAGTTCAAAGTTTCTGTACCCTGTTACCAATACCAAAAATTTTTAATATCTTCCAATATACACTTGATCTGGCAATGAAACTTTACTGGTAGACTTATATGACCAAAATGAACCTCTATGAAAGAAATCAGATCATTATGAGCACATATAAAAATTACCAAAAATAGTAACTTTCCATAAATAGCAGCTCTGCACAAAATAGCCCTTATTGAATATAAAAACAAATTTTTTTAATTTTTTTTTTGGTGATGCGAGATTGCTCTTACACCCAGGATGCTCTTGCATCAGACACCCAGGGTAATGTGAGAAGTGACCCTGTCACGACTCAGGTGTGCAGAGGAAAACCAAGACGGCTAACCTCCTCCTTTGTCAGCCATGATGAATGTTCAATAGGTCATCCTTTCCACTTGACCAGATATTCTTCATATGTCCTGTTCCTTGTGCTTCTGCCAACATGACTGTCCAGTATATATTCGATCTCCTTAGTGTCTGAACTAGTTGCTGGAATACTCCACTGTGCTGCTATGATCTCATTTTCATCACCTCCTTCATGATACTCTGTCAGATCTGAAATGTTAAACACTGGTGAAACATTTAGCTCAATAAGCAATTTTACCTCATATGCGTTTCCTGAATCATATTTCTTCAGTATCCTACATGGTCCAAACTTCTTTATTTTTAGCTTGTTATATGTACCAACTGGAAACCGCTCCTTCCACAAATGAACCATGACTTCATCACCAAACTAAAATTTCTTATACCTCCTTTTCTCATCTACTTTAGCCTTATACTGTGCATTCATCTTGGTAATATACTTCCTCACCTCCCCATGGATGTTCTTCAAGTGTTCTGTAAAATTCTCAGCTTCAGCACTACTTATTTCTCTTCTATCTATCTTCCGCAATTCAAATGCATTTCTTGGACTACTTCCATATATAATCTGGAATAATGATTTACCAGTTCTCCCGTTGACAGAATTATTGTATGCAAATTCCGCCTATGGTAAAATTAAATCCCATCCTGTTGGCTTATCTCCAACCAAACATCTCAGCAAATTTTCCAAACTCCTATTCACCACCTTTGTCTGTCCATCAGTCTGTGGATGATGTGATGAACTGAACTTCAAATTTATCTTCAACTTCTTCCACAATGTATGCCAGAAATATCTAACAAACTTAGTGTCCCGATCTGAAACTATGGTCTTTGGCAAATCATGAAGTCTCACTACTTCTCTGAAAAACAATTCTGCTACATGAACAACATCATTAGTCTTCTTGCAGGGAATGAAATGTGCCATCTTTAAAAATCTGTCAACCACCACAAAAATTGAATCATGTACCCGCTGAGTCCTCGGTAAACCAAGAACAAAGTCCATGCTAATATCCTCCCAAGGCTTCTTTAGTACGGGTAATGGCTGATACAACCCTGTATTCTACTTCACTCCTTTCGCCATCTGACATACTCTACAACTCTATACAAATTTCTTCACATCTTTCTGCAACTGTGGCTAATAATAATTCTCACTAACCAAACCAAGGGTTTTATCACGACCAAAATGTCCAGCCAATCCTCCACTATGCTTCTCCTTGATGAGATTATCCCTCATAGAACTTCGTAGAATGCACAACTGACTCCCTCTGAATAGCATATCATCCTGGATGATGAAATCCAACCATTTCATCCTGTCTAGAGTAACAGGTTCTGTTCAAGCTTTTCAAGCTTCACCAAAATCAAGATCCTCTGGATACAAATTTTTGAGTTCCTTGAACCCAACCACTTCAATTTGCATTTCTGTTAGCAATAGTTACCTTCTGCTAAGAGCATATACGACCCTATTAGACTTTCCACTCCTGTGTTTCAAAACAAATGTATAACTTTACAAAAACTCAACCCATTTCAAATGCCTTTGATTCAATTTTTCTTGACTATTCAAATATTGTAAAGCTTGATGATCAGTATACAAAACAAACTCTTTAGGAAGTAGATAATGTCTCCACTTCTTTAATGCCTGAACTATAGCATTAAATTTCTGATCATAAATAGAATATTTCCTCTTGGCATCATTTAACTTCTCACTGAAATAAGTAACAGGTTCACCTTCTTGGCTCATAACAGCTCCTATTGCAGTACCACTAGCATCACAATCTACTTGAAACACCTTATTAAAATCTGGAAGTGCTAAAATAGGTTGTTCAGTAACTTTTTGTTTCAACAATTGAAAACTATTTTCTGCCCCATTAGTCCACTTAAATGCTTTTCTATCCCCTCTCATTGTTTCAGTCAAGGGTCCACAAATACTGCTAAAATTTTTGATAAACTTTCTGTAAAAGCTAGTTAGACCATGAAAAGATCTTACCTTAGTAGCACTCGTTGGAGTAGGCCATTCAAGGATAGCCTGTACCTTCTCTAGGTCTATTTTTAGACCTCCTAAAACTACAAACCCCAAATACACCAACTCTTTCTTCACAAAACTGCACTTCTTCAAATTAATCAATAATTTCTCTTCTCTCAACTTCTCAAATATCATACGAATATGCATCATATGCTCATCCAATGTCTTACTAAAGATCAAAATATCATTTAGGTAAACAATGACAAACTTACCCAAAAATTCTTTCAGAACCTTGTTCATGAGCTGCATGAAAGTGCTCGGTGCATTAGTTAGCCCAAAAGGCATGACTAACCACTCATATAGTTGTGTGTGTGAAAATTATATCTGATCTGTAGACACAACACTCAGTAAAACATTAGAGGTTAGTGATAATCAAAATCATGCAAAATTGAAAGCTATCTAACCAAGCAATTTACTACCTTCTAATAGGTGCGAGATTAATGTTCTCAGATTATTATCAAGATCATTTACCTAGATGACACCTAAATGAAAGATTTGAATGCAATTGATCTAGATATGAGATTGAATGTAATTAATCTATATTTTTGATATTTTCTATGCAATAAGAATCATTAATCTGATATGACATCTATGCTAATATGAAATTGATATGCTATGAATGCTATTGAAAATTAATATGCAATGCTAATCTAACAATGATATGCAATATGAATGCAAAAATAAGATTGATCTCACAAAGATGTCGATTCGCAAGAGCTTTGATTTTTTAATTCCAATTCTTCAGCGTGATTGTGCAAAAATATGAGATGCTTGAATGCAAATTTGAGAATGATTGAGAGATGAGTTATGAAGAGATGAGCTTTATTTTTATAGAAATCTAGGGCTTTGGAGGTGCATGAAAAAAAGCCATAAATCACTCAAATAACTCAAGTTGATTTTTGAGTTATTTTTAAATAAAAGATAATTAACTCACAAAAATATGCAAAAGCTAAGATTTAACTCAAAATAGAGTTTAGCTTTAATTGATAATTGGTAGTTGTTTACTTTTATGATTGTGCATGTTTTATTTATGAATTAATTTAATAATAAAGTGATTTATTTCTAACTTAACTGCTTTTAAAAATAAAACAATTGATTTATGGGTTAATCAATTATTTAATCAAATTTTTATTAAAAACTATATTATTAAATAATGACAACTTGCTTTAATTAATTAAATAAGAATTTAATCAATTATTCATAGGATATTTGGATTTATTGTCAAAATTAAATAATACAATTAATAATGGATAGAATTAAATTTAATTACACAATTAAGTGGCAAGATATTAAATCTAATTAATTAAATATAAAAATATTCAATTAATCAAGCTTTAGGATAAATATGATTTATTGCCAAATAATTATAAAATTAAAGATAATTATGATGATTAGGAATATTACTAGAAATATTCTCCGATGTAGAATTTAAGATAATCAATTATGATTCGATGATGTTTAGATGTGCCTTAGGTTAGGACTTTGATGTCAATTTCATTCAATTTGTAGATGTAGGAGATTAATGAACTTATAGCTCATTTTTGGGGTATTACATTTTGCCCCTCTTTGAATTACTGTGTGAAGCATAGTGGTTCAAAGATAGTCTGTGTTTGATAAAGATATTAAACTGATGTTTGAAATTGATAATTGATACGAGACAGAAGTTGATTGATATTGATTTGATATGAAGATAATAGGTCCTGAATGATCAAAGATAATGTTCACTGTAGTAGCAAATGAACCTATGATTGTGAAAAAATGTCAAAACACCTGATTTCAAACCTTAGGATTGATAAGAAGTGAGTGACCCGTTCTAAACTTGATTGTCTTAGCAGAACTAGCAAGTATCACATGCGAATCCTTTAGTTGCCGAAGAACCAAGGAAAGAACACTATGATCTGATGGTTGCAAAAACTGATACAGTTTACAAGATTAAGAGAATACCAGATTGATATGGATCTTGATGAATCTGATATGCCCCAAGTGATGATAGATTTGCCCCGAGCTATGAGGACTTTTGATGAATCGGCGACTAGACGTGATTTTTGTCTTGATCACTGATGAAAGATATTGATAGAATTGATCGATAGGATTTGATTTACAGACTTTGAATGATGTGCAATACCATGCCCCCTTCGGGATTAAAATTGAAATCTGACAAGAAAAGTCAGCGTTGATAGTTTAGAAGCATGTTAATTGATTTGAGAAGTGGTTAAACACATCTGAGAACGCATTCTGCATCATTGGAAGGTCCCAAAAGACCAAGTTTGACTAGGTTTGAGCATGAGTTGACCATGGTTGACCAAGTTGAAATTTTGATAGTTTGATGTAAGATAATCAATTAAGTTGTATACTGAATTTTTGTGATAATTGAAGGTCGAATATGCAAGTAGTTAATAATATGAATGATCTCAGATTTGAATTTTGATCCTGAAAAAGGATTCTACTTGCTGTTTCATTGGAGGAACCTTCGTGTGGGATTTAGCTCTTGTTAGATTGGAAGAGGTGATTGAAGAATTATTTAAGCATTGAAGTTCATTTAGCCATTATGAGATCATGAAAAAATGAAAAATGCAAAGAGACATGCAAGATGAAATGCAACCTAAGACCTAGGACCTAGTCACTGATCATATGTCGATTTGTTATCATCATTGAACTTTTAGGTAACCAGATAAATCAATACAATGCCCACTAGCTATGAAACCATAGACATATGAATATCGATTTGTATGCGCAAGAATCAATACAACATCCATTGGCCAGGCAACCATGGACATATGAATATTGATTTTGTTTTCAGAATGTCAGAGTATATATAAGCACCAAGGCACAAACGCCAAGATGACCTGAATATCATGTCCATTTTGATATAGCAATTTGTATAAGCATCAAAACATGAACATCGTGATGACCTGAATACACCTTGCATTGCAAACACATCAAAGAGTCAAGAGATCATTCTAAATCCAATGTGAATTACCCATAGTGACCCTTTATCGTTCACATCCTTAGGTAAGATCGCGTTCCACAGTAGGAGAAAGAACTTACTCAAAAAGATAATAGTTAGATCAAACTTCTTTGAATTTTTTAGGTATCAATGGTCGAGGTATGCATAGCCATCCAATTCGAGATAGAGGCTCTTACAGTCAGACACCATTTCAATCCAAAATTTCCAAAGACGTTAGATTTTCACATATAAGCAGAAGACAAAGAAAAGATTATGCCCCTAGTCATCACTCTCTAAATCTTATAAAGGACATCATTGAAGAGCTCGAAGGGACACAATATGCAAAAATCTCAATGTGAATCAGTAAGCATACAAGGAGATAAAAGCATGTAAAAAGCATAGATTATTTTTGGTTGAGTTTTGATGTTTGATTGCGTTGTTATAGATGCAAAATCCTTTCTGGAGATGAGACAAATAGACTGACTCAACTTGAAGCTGCAAATGACTCTGACTGGATAGGATACGTCTAAGATACATTGGAGGCCATAGGATATGACATTGATTGCCCCCAAGTTTGAACATTGATAAGATACAAACGCTTGAGCTAGTTGGTGTATAGACCGACTTATTGAAAACTGCAAATGCAGAAACAAACCGGGAGATATGTACAAACTAAAGCAAGACTGAAAGCTAGGAAAGACCAAGATTGCACTGATAGATGGAGCATTTTGAACAAGTGGCACCCGTTTGCCAGGTTTTCACCATCTTGGCAGAGATTCTATTTTTTCTACTAAGGTGCCTATTTTCAGGTTTTCACCAAGGCACTTTTTCTTTTTTCATTTTTTTTTGTATTTTTTATTTTTTAATTTTTTTTATATTTTTCATTTTTTCAATTTTTTCAATTTTTTTCAAGACATTTACCAAGCACTGAATGCCTTAGGCGTAGAATTTCTTTAGATGGAGAATGTTGATTGGTTTGCGGAACTGTTCTCCTTCCGTCGTTGAGAGTTGATAGGCACCAGAGCCAAAAGTAGCAGTGATGACAAAGGGACCCAGCCAGTTGGGTTCAAACTTCCCCTTGTGTTCTCGATGTGATTAATTTTTAAGATTTTCTCTCAAGACTAGATCACCAACCTGAAATTTTCTGTGTCTGACTTTCTTGTTGTAGCCTCTAGACATTCTCTTCTGATATACTCTGAGATGATCATATGCTGCTTGTCTATGCTCATCTAGTAGTTCTAGTTCTTGTAACCTAGACACTCTGTAGTCATCATCAGTGACAAGTCCATGCATTCTAATTCTGAGTGATGGGATTTCAACCTCAATAGGTAGTACTGCTTTAGACCCATAAACTAAAGCGAAAGGTGTAGCCCCAATAGGCATTCTGATACTAGTTCTGATATTAGTTTTGATACTGATTCTGATACTAGTTCTGATACTGGTTCTGATACTTATTCTGATACTATTTTTGATACTAGTTCTGATACTTGTTCTGATACGTGTTTTGACACTGATTCTGATACTTATTCTGATACTTGGTATACTTGATAGCATATTTTTTCATTGCAAACTCCCAAGCAAGATCATATCATGCAGTCTCAATGTCTAGCAAGGTGGAGAACAAGAGGGAGTAGCAAGCTGGTGGAAGAGATGGAAGACAAAAGAATGAAGGAGAATGAAGGGAAGAAATCCTCAAGGGAAAACTCCTCAAGAATACTCAAGCTAGGGAAAAATCATCATGTAAAGCATATTTGGATAAGTAGGGAAAGGCTAGTATAGGATAAGTCACAAAAGCATAGTGCAAGAGCAGGAAAGAATGCAATCCAAAGGAGTAGACATGTCAAGAGGCTTCATAGCACTGTGTTTTACTCTTTCTTTGTTTTTTGTTTTTTTTTATCAAGACCAAAGGGGAAAAGGATAGCGATAGGCCATAATGAATGGAGGAAGATAGACATGAAGGCTAAGCAGGAAGGGAATGAAAGCAAGATCATTGTAAGATAGCTCACATGATAGCCAAATGTTCATGTATAGGTTAATCTTGTCAAGATCAAAGAGAGAAGATGGAATGGATGAAATATGTAGAAGAACTACACATAATGTCTGATTGCCAGGTTTTCATCATGGTACTTATCCAAGGTGCCACAAGGAAGTGGTTTTCACCATAAGACGAATTTATTTCTCTTTACTTTTTCTACCAAGGTGCCTGTTTTCAGGTTTTCACCAAGGCACATTTTCAATTTTTTAATATTTTTTTTAATTTTTAGAAGAAGACAAGCTTTTAGATAGTGCTCCTTGAAAAGATAAACCATGATATGTCAAAGATTCAAAATGATATGCTCAAAGATGCTGATAGGGAGAGGAACATGGAAGAGAAAAATGGAGGATAGGGTTTTATGTAAAGCGAGTGAGGTTGGGAGATAAGAGGAATAGGCAAATGAGGAAAAAAGATAGAAGGTAGAAGGTTAACGAATGGAAGGATTGTGAAAGGGTAGATGGAAAGGAAGGCAAGATCAACATAAACACACACCTTGAAGGGTGGCGAGAGGGTGGAGGAAATGTGAATGGAGGAATATATGAAGGAATATGGCGAATGGATAGCAGAGGTTGTGGTTTGGGCACATGAAATGGAAAAATATTTTTGTAGGGAGATGAAGTGGAAGCCTTTGGAAGCTTGAATGTCAATTTCACTTTTTTTTCAACACCAGACTCTTTCAAGAGAGACTTTGGAATCCATATAGCCGTAAGCTTTTTATTTCCTTTTGATGATCTAAAGAGAATATCTTGAATGATAGATTTTGGAACCCATACTTGTCTTGTAGTTTTTTTCTTAGATATGTCTTTTGACTTTATGTTTCCATGTCTATTAGAGGAGACATGGTGATCTTCTTTTTTTTATGGATTCTTGTATTGCTTCTTTTTCTTATATTGAACATTCAAGTTACTTCTAACAGACTTGGGATTTGTGGAAAAGGGAAGATATGACTGGTTTAGATGGGTGGGTGGATGAAAAGGATTCAAGGGTATGCATCTATGTTGATCTTGAGGAAAGATGGGAGATGGAGGTATGTAAGGACCCAAGATGGATGGCAAGTCAGGAGAGTTAGGAGGGGAAAGTGAAGGGACATAAGGACCCAAGATGGAAGGAAGGCATGAAGCCCTTAGTAGTGGTGGAAGAGGTCCAAGGATGGAAGTGGAAGATGTAAAAGGATAATCAATAAGTTCATCAGCATCTATATGACAACCAAGGATATCAGCATCTTTAGAGTGAGCATTAGAATTTTCAATAGAATCATGGACATCTTGAATATGAGCATCTTCTTTGATAGGATTGTTCAAAGCTTGCAAAGAATTAGGAAGAGTAGAAAGTGGAAGTGAACATGGAATGGTAGAATAAGAAGATGGAAGACTTTGATATTGACAAGGATCTTTGGATAGCACCAGCGCATAATTTATCTCTTGATTTTCAATAGGCTTAACATTGGAAGTAACAACACTATTTTTACCAACCTTAATGGAAGTATCATCTTTGACAAGCATAAGCGTAGTAAGGTTATTTTGATTGTCAATAAGCTCAACAGTGTAAGTAGTAGCTTGATCTTGCTTAGGAGAAGACTTAAGACATGGTGGAATGCATGAAAAAGGGTGTATAAGATCAAAAGAACCATGAAGTGGATAAAAGACATCGGGAAAAGGAGTGGATGAAATGGAGGGTTCTTGATCTTGATCTGTCTTTATGTTCTTTTCTTCATCATTTTTGGAATCCTCTTGACATGGAGCCACTTCTAAGGACAAGGAAGCATGTTGGGATTGTATGGAAGACTTTGGAAGAGATGGTGGAGGACTAGCTGAAGTAGGGATTATAGCATATGAAAGCTTAGGCTCTTTAGGTTTATCATCATTGAAAGTATTTGCAGCCAAGTGAAGGTTAGCTTGAGTTTCTTTAAGAGGTAGCCCTGGAGGATAACTATAGGGAACCACATGAAAAGTATCAAGGCTTGTGTCGGATGAAGGTTCTGTGAAAGATTTGAAAGAATCAGAAGCTTTAGGAAATGTACGGGTATTGGAGGAAGTAGGGGATGGAAGGGAACCATCACTAGACAAAGGTTCAACATTAACATGATCTTGCTTGAGAAGATAATCTTTATTTTCAGCAGGAGAGTCCTTAGGAGAAGGATTCTTATAATATTGACGTTTCAAGCTAGCATGATATATTTTATAGTCCTCAGCAATAGTAGATGGATCATCATCAAGGTATTGTCCACAAAAGCCATCAAAGTCTCTTTCAAAATCAGAATCATATGGATCACCATCATGATCTATCCAATGTGACGGCCCATTTGTAGTAAGCAGGAATGAACGATGAGGAGGACTCTTAGGAATAGAGGTGTCATAGGTATCATTACATTGTCTATCATCATAGTCATCATAGTCTCCAAAGCTAGATGTGTCACTCTCCATTGAAGAGGTATCATATTACTCAAATTTTGTTTGGGGGCATGGTGACATGTACAAGCCTTTATCAAATGGAAAAGGGTGAAGGGCCTCCATAGAGAACTTTTTAGATTCCTTCTCTTTCTTAAGATTGTTAAGTTCAACTTGCATAGCATGCAACTGTTTCCTCATAGCGGTGATCAAAATTTCTTCCTCATGTGTACTAATTTTTTGAGACATGTGTACTGATTCTCAATAACTACTACTCTATTCCTGACACAATGATATTTTTGACAGATTTTGAAACTAGGCTGAAAACATTGGATATCTTGCAATTTGACAATTTCTGACAACTCTCTCAAATTTTTCCAAACGACACTTTACAGACTCCTACAACACTGGGTAGTCTATGAAATGACAGTTGCTAAACTCGTACGACAGTTGGGTAGAAATGAAATGATAGTTGTAAACCTCATACGACAGTTGGGTAGCAGTGAAACGACAGTTGTAAATATCATACGACAGTTGCTAACAGGATTTTGACTTTCTTGAATTTGCTGGTTTGAAAACTCGTACGACACTGGGTTTTCAATTGTATGACAGATGGGCAATACTGAAACAACACTTGACAAAACTCGTACGACTTTTGACTTTCTGAAATGACTTTTGACTCCAGAAAGAATTTATGTCAATTTTTGCAAAATTTAAGGTCTTTAGTTCTGGATTGTTTGCAAATTGTACTGTCTAGATTTTGAAGGTTATACCAGATTTGATCATTTTTAATAGCCAAGTAGATAAACAAGCATGCAGAATAGTAAGCAAGTGATTCCAAGCACGTCTGAAAATAATGAACAAGGGAAAAAGCAACCTTGTGCATGAACAATCAAGTGACCAAATTGTGCTAATCTCTGAGAGTACTAATTGTGTATGTTCTGAAAAGTTTTGCAATAACACACATATACCTGAAAGTGAAAAATTGGCCTCTCTAGGGTTTTTAGTAATGGTTTGACTCTGCAACTTTTATGATTCAAAGGGGTGAACTCCAATCCCAGCGCACCAGGGTTTTGACATAGTCTAAAAACTTAATCTTCAAGAGCTGCTAGGGAGATCTGACAACCTAATAATGAACCATACCCGTGGAGATTTAGTCCACAAGGACATTTATATAGCGGCTGTCACTACCATGGTGAAAATAGCTATTACCGCTTGAGGTTCCGTCAATGCAGTTTTCCCTATGAAGGGATTGTCTGCTACGGTTAACCCTCTCTAAAGGTGACTCACATATTTATACCACAAGGGGACTTGGCTCCAGATTCAAGGTTTTGACACCT
Organism: Chamaecyparis obtusa; assembly: GCA_027943335.1. NCBI lineage: Eukaryota > Viridiplantae > Streptophyta > Pinopsida > Cupressales > Cupressaceae > Chamaecyparis > Chamaecyparis obtusa. The sequence goes on along the minus strand of BSBK01001832.1, from coordinate 202,791 downwards.
CTTCACTTTTAACCCAAACAAAGCAAGCAGATTAATCCGACACGCTAAGACAAAATTTTGTTCCACCAAGGTCTATGATATCAACTCCACGTGATCTATCAACCTCTCCAGGGAGAGAATGTATCAATCAATAAGAGGAGATGCACTAACCAATTTTGATTCACCAAAGCTTGTGATATCAACCCTACGTGATCTATCAACCTCTTTGGAGAGAGAATGTGTCGATCAATAAGAGAAGACACACTAACCAAGTTGAATGTGAAATGCACTAAGTATCCTCCCTACCTACAAGGATTCTGTCATTAAGAAATATTTCTCTAGGAATCCAATCTCTCAAGAATCACAAATAGTGTTCATAGGGCCTAATTACTATGTGAGCACAGATATATTCCCAAAAAAAAATCTACCAAAAGTACTCAAAAAGTAGAAAGAGGAACACTTAACGCTTAAAGCGAATATGAGATGAGTCTACAAGGTGGAACACTTAACACCTCACACAAGCTGAAAACAAGTTCCCAACTTAGAAAACAAGTGAGTTCCTAAAAGCACAAAAGGGTTGCCGAGTGGAACACTTAACGCTTCTGTCTTGTTGACCCCTCCCCTTTATGACGCTAAGATTACAACCACGGGGCAGAAATGAGGGGCTGGCGGATTAGCGAGTCTAATAACCTAAGATAGCAATCAAGATCAATCACAAGTATCTAAGACTACTTAATGAATCCTTAAGGGGTCACAACCTAGTATCAATTATGCAAGTGTGTAAAATAAAAGTGTGAAAAGAATCACCCAAGCTAGACACACGAGAGATTTATTTTAAGTCTCAAATCAAAATGTTATTAGATGAAGGAGAATACTTGGGATCCTTGCAACGTGCTTAGTAGATTTTACCTAATTTTTAGCAATTTTTGTTGAGCTTTTCTATGCAAGCAAGCTACGAACTCTCCAACAAGCAAACAAGCAAACAAGATATGCAAGGTATATTCAACTTATGAAAACCCTAGGATTAGATCTAAAAATTAATTGTTAGGGGCAATAATAACCATAAATTAATCCAAATGACAACTCATATCATGCATTGAATCATATGAAAAATAAGTCCATACCCATCACAAAATTTTAATTTTTTTGCACTGCATTTGACCTAGTCAACAAGATCTAATTTTTATGATATGATTTTGGCCATAAAAATAGAAATTTAGAATAGAGACCCCTACTAAAAAATAGAGAGCTTTCTAAAAATGCAAAAATTTTAGAAAAATCTCTTCATTTGTGCCCTACAAAACTGTTTTATCAAAATAGACCATTTTTTGTAAATTGACTATTTGAGCTATTATATCATGTCTAAATTTAAAACAAAAAGAATGGACCCCCTGTAGAATTTAAAGGGTTTCTGAAAATATAAAAATTTTGAAAAAAAATGATAGTTTGCGCTGAAAATTAATTGTTTATGAAAAATTGAAAAAAAATTATTAAAAATTCAAAAAATTATAGAAACTTTAAAATTTTTTTTTAAAGCTTCTCTGATACGTCTCCAACCTAAAAAAAAAATTTCAGACCAAAAATCCAAGTCGTTTGGGAGAGAAAATTAAATCTTTGAAACTTTGGAGTTTTAGCTCCCAAAAAAATTAAAACTAGCATGCAAAGGTGGGTTGCCCCACGGTGGATGCCAGAAATGTGTGTGTGAAAATTGTACATGATCTATAGACACAACACTCAGTAAAATATTAGAGGTTAGTGATAATCAAAATTGTGCAAAATTGAAAGCTATCTAACCAAGCGATTTACTACCTTCTAATAGGTGCGAGATTAATGTTCTCAAATTATTATCGAGATCAATGACCTGGATGACACCTAAATGAAGGATTTGAATGCAATTGATCTAGATATGAGATTGAATGTAATTAATCTATATTTTTGATATTTTCTATGCAATAAGAATGATTAATCTGATATGAAATCTATGCTAATATGAAATTGATATGCTATGAATGCTATTGAAAATTGATATGCAATGCTAATCTAACAATGATATGCAATATGAATGCAAAAATAAGATTGATCTCACAAAGATGTCGATTCGCAAGAGCTTTGATTCTTCAATTCCAATTCTTCAGCGTGATTGTGCAAAAATATGAGATGCTTGGATGCAAATTTGAAAGATGATTGAGAGATGAGTTATGAAGAGATGAGCTTTGTTTTTATAGAAATCCAGGGCTTGGAGGTGCATGAAAAAAAACCATAAATCACTCAAATAACTCAGGTTGATTTTTGAGTTATTTTTAAATAAAAGATAATTAATTCACAAAAACATGCAAAAGCTAAGCTTTAACTCAAAATAGAGTTTAACTTTAATTGATAATTGATAGTTGTTTGCTTTTATGATTGTGCATGTTTTATTTAAGAATTAATTTAATAATAAAGTGATTTATTTTCAACTTAACTGCTTTTAAAAATAAAACAATTGATTTATGGGTTAATCAATTATTTAATCAAATTTTTATTAAAAACTATATTATTAAATAATGACAACTTGCTTTAATTAATTAAATAAGAATTTAATCAATTATTCATAGGATATTTGGATTTATTGTCAAAATTAAACAATACAATTAATAATGGATAGATTTAAATTTAATTACACAATTAAGTGGCAAGATATTAAATCTAATTAATTAAATATAAAAATATTCAATTAATCAAGCTTTAGGATAAATGTGATTTATTGCCAAATAATTATAAAATTAAAGATAATTATGATGATTAGAAATATTACTAGAAATATTCTCTGATGTAGAATTTAAGATAATCAATTATGATTCGATGATGTTTAGATGTGCCTTAGGTTAGGACTTTGATGTCAATTTCATTCAATTTATAGATGTAGGAGATTAATGAACTTATAGCCCATTTTTGAGGTATTACAATAGTCCTTCCTTTGTCTTGAAGGCAGTCTTCCATTCATCTCCTTCTCTGATCGGAATCTGATGATATCCACTCTTCAGATCTATTTTTGAGAAATACACGGCTCCACTCAAATAGTCCATAATATCATCCATTCGTCGCAATGGAAACTTGTACTTGATTGTGATCTTGTTTATTGCCCTAAAATCTATACACATCCTCTATTCTCCATTCTTCTTTGGTGCTAATACCGCCGGTACAGCACAGGGAATCAGACTCTCACGGATCAATCTTTTCTGTAACAGTTCATGTACTTGTTTGTTCAACTCCTCACTTTCTGTAGGTGTTATTCTGTGTGCTACCTTATTCGGCAAACTCGCTCCTGGGATCAAGTCCATCTGATGACTGATCTTCTTGATTGGTGGTAATCCATTAGGCACATTATCAAATACAATATCTTGAAACTCATTCAACAAATCTGCAACTTCTACAAGAATATCTTCTACTTCCTCTTTACCAACTTTTGAAATTAAAGCAAAACATACATGCTCATGCCTCATACCATCTAAGAAATTTCTTCCATCAACAAAAGTTATCCTTGCATTATCACATACCTTTTCTTCAGTCGCCTTCAATGGTTTTAGCTTATGTCGCACTCCATCCTTTCTCAGGGAATAGGTATTTACACGACCATCATGTACAACACATCTGTCAAACTACCATAGTCTACCCAACAACATATGACATGCATCCATAGATATGATATCACACAATACCTCATCTTGGTATCTGCCAATCTTAAACTTCACCAAGTAGTGTTCATTGACCATGACCTTGTGGTCATCCTGTACACAGGCAATCCAATATGGATGTGGGTGTTTCTATCTCTTGAGCTTCAACTTTGTCACCATCTCCTCTAACACCAAATTGTCAGTGCTTCCACTATCAATAATCACATCACAACATTTACCTTCACACTTGCACCTGGTGTGAAATAGGCTCCTCCTTTTCTCAGGTTCATTCTCACCACTCAACAGGACTCTTCTGTTAATCAACATTTCTACTCTTTCAGCATCTTCAAAATTTGATGATCTGGCATCTTCATCTACATGTGCAACTCTAGCCTAGCCTTCATTTCTTCTGTCTGTTCTGCCTTGGCGCTAAGGACATTCAAATGCCCTATGACCTTCTTCTCCAGAGTGAAAACATGTTCCACGGAAGCCACCTCTTCCAGATCCTTGTCCTCTTCCTCTTCCTCTCTGATCTCTATTATTCTGATCCTGGAAGTGATTGGAATTATTTTCTCACTGATTCTGACTGCTACTAGCCTCATCCTTCTTTTTTGGATTTTCATTTTGGCCACCATATGACCGTCCACCAGATCGTCCACCGCGACCTCTTCCGTTTTGTCTGCTCTCAAACTTCTTGTTCAGCTTTTCCTCTACTTTTAGGGCAAACTAGTATGCCTCTTCAATATTGTTCATTTGAACCAGATTCATCTCCTCCTAAATGCTTGGCCTTAACCCATTAAAGTATTGGACAACTTTCTCCTTATCAGCTTCTGCATGGCCTGTTCTGATGAGAAGTCGATAGTACTCCTCTGTATACTCCTGAACAGATCTTCCTACTTACTTCAAACTCTGCATCCTCTTCAGTAGGTCAAGCTCATAATCAACAGGAATGAACTGTCACTTCAATTTATCCACCATCCGATCACATCTTATGATTTTCTCTTTTCTCCTTCTATTTCACTCCAACTGAATCTCTTGCCACCATATCTTCGCATGACCTTTCAGTCTGGCCTTCGTAAATTTGACCCTATTAAGATCCTCAACATTTTCATACTCAAAATATTCCTCACATTCATTGATCCAGTCGATCAATTCTTCTAGGTTAAGATTTCTAGAAAATGTAGGAACCTCAATCTTAGGTCTTTTCCCAATCTTAGAAATGGCCTGAAAAAATCTTTCTTCCTCCTGGTTCACAATTTTGACTTCTCCTTCTTGATATTCTTCTTCAGCTTCATCCTCACATTCATCTCTGACATTAAAATTCATTCATCTACAAATCTCTTCTTGCAATGCTCGCACTTGTCTCTACAGTGCTCTAACCTCAGGTGTTACAACACCAGCTCTTCCACCACGTTCCCTTGGTGGACGCATTTTTGTGATGCACACTGAAACCCTAACCACAGTCCTGGTTCAAACTACCTCATAGTCGGCGATCTACTTACACACTCAGGAACTTGGCTCTGATACCACTTGGTGAAGGGTGCTCCCCTTAATACCACAAACACATAACAGAAATATAGAAACAACAACAATATGCAAGAACAGAAAATTGGCTTCTTATTATCTCCACAAATGTGGAATTACAAACTTTCAGAATTAAAATATGCAAAGCCACATGGGCATTCCCTTAAAATATTCTATAGGACAAAACCTCGAACTATTACCTAGATCTACTACCTAGAACTATTCTGAAGTGCCTAAGACAATAATACAACCTTCCTTATATAGGCAATTTTCCACCGCTTGGGAAGGTTCTAAAATTTTAGCCAATAAGGCCGACCAAACTTAGAATTATTTTATTTTACATTTTATTACATCATAGTCGGCTCAAGATAAACTTTGAAACCCGAACAAAAATTTTGAAGAAAATTATTTTTCGCCATTTTAGGTGGCCCAACTTTCGAAGACCATAAGTCATCACCAGTTGACCCGATCGGCTATTATAACCTCATTTTAGAAACACCACGAAGCGCTGTATAGGCTTAACCATGCAAGCACCGGTCACCCAAATTTTTGACCTCTTCCGAGGTCTATAAAGCCTTCAAAACTGAGTTCAAAGTTTCTGTACCCTGCTACCAATACCAAAAATCTTCAATATCTTCCAATATACACTTGATCTGGCAATGAAACTTTACTGGCAAACTTATATGACCAAAATGAACCTCCAAGAAAGAAATCAGATCATTCTGAGCGCATACAAAAATTACCAAAAATAGTAACTTTCCATAAATAGCAGCTCTACACAAAATAGCCCTTATTGAATATAAAAGTAGAATTTTTTTTTTTTTTTTGGGTGATGCAAGATTGCTCTTACACCCAGGATGCTCCTGCATTAGACACCCAAGGTAATTTGAGAAGTGACCCTGTCACGACTCAGGTGTGTAGAGGAAAACCAAGACTACTAACCTCCTTCTTTGTCAGCCATGATGAATCTTCAACAGGTCATCCTTTCCACTTGACCAGATATTTTTCATATGTCCTATTCCTTGTGCTTCTGCCAACATGACTGTCTAGTATATCTTCGATCTTCTTAGTGTCTGAACTAGTTGCTGGAATACTCCACTATGCTACTGTGATCTCATCTTCAACACCTCCTTCATGATACTTTGTCAGATCTGAAATGTTAAACACTGGTGAAATATTTAGCTTAGTAGGCAATTCTACGTCATATGCGTTTCCTGAATCATGTTTCTTCAGTATCCTACATGGTCCAAACTTCTTCATTTTTAGCTTGTTATATGTACCAACTAGAAACTGCTCCTTCCGCAAATGAGTCATGACTTCATAACCATCTTGAAATTTCTTATACCTCCTTTTCTCATCTGCCTTAGCATTATACTGTGCATTCATCTTGGTAATATGCTTCCTCACCTCCCCATGGATGTTCTTCAAGTGTTCTGCAAAATCCTCAGCTTCAGCACTACTTATTTCTTCTTTATCTATCTTTCTCAATTCAAATGCATTTCTTGGACTACTTCCATATATAATGTGGAATGGTGATTTATGAGTGCTCTTGTTGACAGAATTATTATATGCAAATTCCGCCTGTGGTAAAATCAAATCCCATCCTGTTGGCTTATCTCCAACCAAATATCTCAGCAAATTTTTCAAACTCTTATTCACCACCTCTGTCTGTCCATCAGTCTGTGGATGATGTGATGAACTGAACTTCAAATCTATCTTCTACTTCTTCCACAATGTACGCCAAAAATATCTAACAAACTTAGTGTCCCGATCTGAAACTATGGTCTTTGGCAAACCATGAAGTCTGACTACTTCTCTGAAAAATAATTCTGCTACATGAACAGCATCATTAGTTTTTTTGTAGGAAATGAAATGTGCCATCTGTGAAAATCTATCAACCACCACAAAAATTGAATCATGTCCCCACTGAGTCCTTGGTAAACCAAGAACAAAGTCCATGCTGATATCCTCCCAAGGCTTCTTTGGTACGGGTAATGGCTGATACAACCCTATATTCTGCTTCACTCCTTTCACCATTTGACATAATCTGTAACTCTGTACAAACTTCTTCACATCTTGCTGCAACTGTGGCCAATAATAATTTTCACTAACCAAACCAAGGGTTTTATCACGACCAAAATGTCCAGCCAATCCTCTGCTATGCTTCTCTTTGATGAGATTCTCCCTCATAGAACTTAGTGGAATGCACAACTGACTCCCTTTGAATAGCATATGATCCTAGATGATGAAAGCCAACCATTTTGTTCTGTCTAGAGTAACAGGTTCTGTACAAACTTTCCAAGCTTCAGCAAAATCAGGATCCTCTGGATATAAATTTTTGAGTTCCTTGAACCCAACCACTTCAATCTGCATTTCTGTCAGCAATAGTTGCCTTCTGCTAAGAGCATCTATAACTCTATTAGACTTTTCACTCCTGTGTTTCAAAATAAATGTATAACTCTATAAAAACTCAACCCATTTCAAATACCTTTGATTCAATTTTCCTTGACTATTCAAATATTGCAAAGCTTGATGATCAGTATACAAAAATATTCCTTAGGAAGTAGATAATGTCTCCACTTTTTTAATACCTGAACTATAGCATAAAATTCCTGATCATAAACAGAATATTTCCTCTTAGCATCATTTAACTTCTCACTGAAATAAGCAACAGGTTTACCTTCTTGGCTCATAACAGCTCCTATTGCAGTACCACTAACATCACAATCTACTTGAAACACCTTATTAAAATCTGAAAGTGCTAAAATAGGTTGTTTTATAACTTTTTGTTTCAACAATTGAAAACTCTTTGCTGCCTCATTAGTCCACTTAAACTCTTTTCTATCCCCTCTATTTGTTTCAGTCAAGGGTCCACAAATACTCTTAAAATTTCTGATAAATTTTTTGTAAAAGCTAGCTAGACCATGAAAAGATCTTACCTCAGTAGCACTCCTTGAACTAGGCCATTCAAGGATAGCCTGTACCTTCTCTGGATCCATTTTTAGACCTTCTCCTGAAACTACAAACCCCAAATACACCAACTCTTTTTTCACAAAACTGCACTTCTTCAAATTAATCAATAATTTCACTTATTTCAACTTCTCAAATACCATACGAATATGCATCATATGCTCATCTAATGTCTTACTAAAGATCAAAATATCATCTAGGTAAATAATGATAAACTTACCCAAAAAAATTTTCAGAACCTCATTCATGAGCTGCATCAAAGTGCTCGGTGCATTGCTTAGCCTAACAGGCATGATTAACCACTCATATAGTCCTTCCTTTTTCTTGAAAGTAGTCTTCCATTCATCTCCTTCTCTGATCCGAATCTGATGATATCCACTCTTCAGATCTATTTTTGAGAAATACATGGCTCCACTCAAACAGTCCATAATATCATCCATTCGTGGCAATGGAAACCTGTACTTGATTGTGATCTTATTTATTGACCTATAATCTGTAGACATCCTCCATTCTCCATTCTTCTTTGGTGCTAATACCGCTGGTACAGTATAGGGACTCAGACTCTCATGGATCAATCTTTTCTATAACAGTTCATGTACTTGTCTGTTCAACTCCTCACTTTCTACAGGTGTCATTCTGTGTGCTACCTTATTTGGCAAACTCGCTCATGGGATCAAGTCCATTTGATGACTGATCTTCTTGACTGGTGGTAATCCATCAGACACGTTATTAGATACAATATCTTGAAACTCATTCAACAAATCTGCAACTTCTACAGGAACATCTTCTACTTCCTCTTTACCAGCTTTTGAAATTAAAGCAAAACATACATGCTCATACATCATACCATCTAAAAAAAAATTTCCATCAAAAAAGGTTATCCTTGCATTACCACATACCTTTTCTTCAGTCTCCTTCAATGGTTTTAGCTTATGTCGCACTCCATCCTTTGTCAGCGAATAGGTATTCGCATGACCATCATGTACAGCACATCTGTCAAACTGCCATGGTCTACCCAACAACATATGACATGCATCCATAGATATGATATCACACAATACCTCATCTTGGTATCTGCCAATCTATAACTTCACTAGACATTGTTTATTGACCATGACCTTGTGGTCATCCTGTACCCAGGTAATCTGATATGGATGTGGATGTTTCTATCTCTTGAGCTTCAACTTTGTCACCATCTCCTTTGACACTAAATTGTCAATGCTTCCACTATCAATAATTACATCACAACATTTACCTTCACACTTGCACCTAGTTCGAAACAGGCTCCTCCTTTGCTCAGGTTCATTCTCACCACTCAACAGGACTCTTTTGTTGATCCACATTTTTGCTTTTTCAACATCTTCAGAATTTGATGATCTGGCATCTTCATCTACATGTGCAACTCTGACCTTCATTTCTCCTATCTGTTCTGCCTTGGCACTGAGGACATTCAAATGCCCTATGACCTTCTTCTCCAGAGTGAAAACATGTTCCACGAAAGGCACCTCTTCCAGATCCTTGTCCTCTTCCTCTTCCTCTTTGATCTCTATTATTTTGATCTTGGAAGCGATTGGAATTATTTTTTCGCTTATTCTGACTGCTACTGCCCTCATCCTTCTTTTTTGGATCTTCATTTCGGCCACCATATGACCATCCGCTAGATCATCCACCGTGACCTCTTCCATTTTGTCTGCTCTCAAACTTCTTGTTCAGCTTTTCCTCTACTTTTAGGGCAAACTGATATGCCTCTTCAATACTGTTCATTCGAACCAGATTCAGATCCTCTTAAATGCTTGACCTTAACCTATTAACGTATCGGACAAATTTCTCCTTATCAGCTTCTGCATGGCCTATTCTGATGAGAAGTCAATAGAACTCCTTTGTATACTCTTGAACAAATCTTCTTGCTTGCTTCAAACTCTGCATCTTCTTCAGTAGGTCAAGCTCATAATCAATAGGAATGAACTATCGCTTCAATTTATCCACCATCCGATCCCATCTCGTAATTTTTTCCTTTCTCCTTCTATTTCGCTCCAACTGAATCTCTTACCACCATATCTTCGCATGACCTTTCAGTCTGGCCTTCACAAATTTGACCCTATCAGGATCTTCAACATCTTCATACTCAAAATATTCTTCACATTCATTGATCCAGTAGATCAATTCTTCTGGGTTAAAATTTCTAGAAAATGTAGGAACCTCAATCTTAGGTCTTTTCCCAATCTTAAAAATACACTGACAAAGTCTTTCTTCCTCCTGGTTCACAATTTCGACTTCTCCTTCTTGATATTCTTCTTCAGCTTCATCCTCGCTTTCATCTCTGACATTAAAATTTATTTCTCTATGAATCTCTTCTTGCAATGCTCGCACTTGTCTCTGCAGTGCCCTAACCTCAAGAACTTGGCTCTGATACCACTTAGTGAAGGGTGCTCCCCTTAATACCACAAACACATAACATAAATAGGGAAACAACAACAATATGCAAGAACAGAAAATTGGCTTCTTATTATCTCCACAAATTTAGAATTACAAACTTTCAGAATTACAATATGCAAAGCCACATGGGCATTCCCTTACAATATTCTGTAGGACAAAGCCTCGAACTATTACCCAGATCTATAGCCTTCCTTATATAGGCAATTTTCAACCGCCTGGGAAGATTCCAAAATTTTAGCCAATTAGGCCGACCAAACTTAAAATTATTTTATTTTATATTTTATTACATCATATTCAGCTCAAGATAACTTTTGAAACCCGAACATAAATTTTGAAAAAAATTATTTTCTACCATTTCAGGTGGCCCAACTTTCGAAGACTATAAGTCATCACCAGTTGACCCAATCAACTATTATAACCCCATTTCAGAAATGCCACGAAGCGCTATACAGGCTTGACTGACACAAGCACTCATCACCCAAATTTTTGACCTCATCTGGGACCTCTAAAGCCTTCAAAACTGAGTTCAAAGTTTCTGTACCCTACTACCAATACCGAAAATATTCAATATCTTCTAATATACACTTGAGTTGGCAATGAAACTTTACTGATAGATTTATATGATCAAAATGAACCTCCAAGAAAGAAATCAGATCATTCTGAGCACATACGAAAATTACCAAAAATAGTAACTTTCCATAAATAGCAGCTCTGCACAAAATAGCCCTTATTGAATATAAAAATAGAAATTTTTTTTTTCTTTTTTGGGTGATGCAAGATTGCTCTTACACCCAGGATGCTCCTGCATCAGACATCCAGGGTAATTTGAGAAGTGACCCTGTCACGACTCAAGTGTGCAGAGGAAAACCAAGACAGCTAACCTCCTTCTTTGTCAGCCATGATGAATCTTCAATAGGTCATCCTTTTCACTTGACTAGATATTCTTTATATGTCCTATTCCTTGTGCTTCTGCCAACACGACTATCCAGTATATCTTCGATCTCCTTAGTGTCTGAACTAGTTGATGGAATACTCCACTGTGCTGCTGTGATCTCATCTTCAACACCTCCTTCATGATACTCTGTCAGATCTGAAATGTTAAACACTGGTGAAATATTTAGCTTAGTAGGTAATTCTACCTCGTATGCATTTCCTGAATCATGTTTCTTCAGTATCCTACATGGTCCAAACTTCTTCATTTTTAGCTTGTTATATGTACCAACTAGAAACCGCTCCTTCCGCAAATGAACTATGACTTCATCACCAACTTGAAATTCTTTATACCTCCTTTTTTCATCTGCCTTAGCCTTATACTGTGCATTCATCTTGGTAATATGCCTCCTCACCTCCCCATGGATGTTCTTCAAGTGTTCTGCAAAATCTTCATCTTCAGCACTACTTATTTCTCCTTTATCTATCTTCTTCAATTCAGATGCATTTCTTGGACAACTTCCATATATAATCTGGAATAGTGATTTACTAGTGCTCCTGTTGAATGAATTATTATATGCAAATTCCACCTGTGGTAAAATCAAATCCCATCCTGTTGGCTTATCTCCAACCAAACCTCTCAACAAATTTCTCAAACTCCTATTCACCGCCTCTGTCTATCCATCAGTCTATACATGATGTGATGGACTGAACTTCAAATCTGTCTTCAACTTCTTCCACAATGTACGCAAGAAATATCCAACAAACTTAGTGTCCCGATTTGAAACTATGGTCTTTGGCAAACCATGAAGTCTCACTACTTCTCTGAAAAACAATTCTGCTACATGAACAACATCATTAGTCTTCTTGCAGGGAATGAAATGTGTCATCTTTGAAAATTTGTCAACCACCACAAAAATTGAATCATGTCCCCGCTAAGTCCTCGGTAAACCAAGCACAAAGTCCATGCTGATATCCTCCCAAGGCTTCTTTGGTACAGGTAATAACTGATACAATCCTATATTTTGCTTCACTCCTTTCACCATCTGACATACTCTGCAACTCTGTACAAACTTCTTCACATCTTGCTGCAACTGTGGCCAATAATAATTCTCACTAACCAAACCAAGGGTTTTATCATGACCAAAATGCCCAGCCAATCCTCCGCTATGCTTCTCCTTGATGAGATTCTCCCTCATAGAACTTCGTGGAATGCACAACTGAGTCCCTCTGAATAGCATATCATCCTGGATGATGAAATCCAACCATTTCGTCCTGTCTAGAGTAACAGGTTCTGTACAAGCTTTCCAAGCTTCACCAAAATCAGGATCCTCTAGATACAAATTCTTGAGTTTCTTGAACCCAACCACTTCAATCTGTATTTCTGTCAGCAATATTTACCTTTTGCTAAGAGCATCTGCAACCCTATTAGACTTTCCACTCATGTGTTTCAAAACAAATGTATAACTCTGCAAAAACTCAAGATTCAATTTTCCTTGACTATTTAAATATTGCAAAGCTTGATGATCAGTATACAAAACAAACTCATTAGGAAGTAGATAATGTCTCCACTTCTTTAATGCCTGAACTATAGCATAAAATTTCTGATCATAAACAGAATATTTCCTCTTGGCATCATTTAACTTCTCACTGAAATAAATAACAGGTTTACCTTCTTGGCTCATAACAGCTCCTATTGCAGTACCACTAGCATAACAATCTACTTGAAACACCTTATTAAAATTTGGAAGTGCTAAAACAAGTTGTTCTATAACTTTTTGTTTGAACAATTGAAAATATTTTTCTGCCCCATTAGTCCACTTAAACTCTTTTCTATCCCCTCTCATTGTTTCAGTCAAGGGTCCACAAATACTGCTAAAATTTTTGATAAACTTTCTGTAAAAGCTAGTTAGACCATGAAAAGATCTAATCTCAGTAGCACTCATTGGAGTAGGCTATTCAAGGATAGCCTGTACCTTTTCTGTGTCCATTTTTAGACCTTCTCCTGAAACTACAAACCCCAAATACACCAACTCTTTCTTCACAAAACTGCACTTCTTCAAATTAATCAACAATTTCTCTTCTCTCAACTTCTCAAATATCATATGAATATGCATCATATGCTCATCTAATGTCTTACTAAAGATCAAAATATCATCTAGGTAAACAATGACAAACTTACCCAAAAAAATTTTCAGAACCTCGTTCATGAGCCGCATGAAAGTGCTCGGTGCATTGGTTAGCCCAAAAGGCATGACTAACCACTCATATAGTCTTTCCTTTGTCTTGAAGGCAGTCTTCCATTCATCTCCTTCTCTGATCTGAATCTGATGATATCCACTCTTCAGATCTATTTTTGAGAAATACACGGCTCCACTCAAACAGTCCATAATATCATCCATTCATGGCAATGGAAACTCGTACTTGAGTGTGATCTTGTTTATTGCCCTAGAATCTGTACACATCCTCCATTCTCAATTCTTTTTTGGTGCTAATACCGCTGGTACAGTATAGGAACTCAGACTCTCATGGATCAATCCTTTCTGTAACAGTTCATGTACTTGTCTGTTCAACTCCTCACTTTCTGCAGGTGTCGTTCTGTGTGCTACCTTATTTGGCAAACTCGCTCCTGGGATCAAGTCCATCTGATGACTGATCTTCCTAACTGGTGGTAATCCATCAGGCATGTTATCAGATACAATATCCTGACACTCATTCAACAAATCTACTACTTCTAAAGGAATATCTTCTATTTCCTTTTTACTAGCTTTTTAAATTAAACCAAAACATACATGCTCATGCGTCATACCATCTAGAAAATTTCTTCCATCAATAAAAGTTATCCTTGCATTACCACATACCTTTTCTTCAGTCTCCTTCAATGGTTTTAGCTTATGTCGCACTCCATCCTTTGTCAAAGAATAGGTATTCACATGACCATCATGTACAACACATCTGTCAAACTGCCATGGTCTACCCAACAACATATGACATGCATCCATAGATATGATATCACACAATACCTCATCTTGGTATCCGCCAATCTTGAACTTCACTAGGCATTCTTCATTGACCATGACCTTGTGGTCATCCTGTACCAAGGCAATCTGATATGGATGTGGGTGTTTCTATCTCTTGAGCTTCAACTTTGTCACCATCTCCTCTGACACCAAATTGTCAGTGCTTCCACTATCAATAATCACATCACAACATTTACCTTCACACTTGCACCTGGTGTGAAATAGGCTCCTTCTTTGCTCAAGTTCATTCTCACCACTCAACAGGACTCTTCTGTTAATCAACATTTCTCTTCTTTCAACATCTTCAGAATTTGATGATCTGGCATCTTCATCTACATGTGCAACTTTGGCTTGGCATTCATTTCTTCTGTCTATTCTGCCTTAGCGCCGAGGACATTCAAATGCCCTATGACCTTCTTCTCCATTGTGAAAATATGTTCTACGGAAGCCACCTCTTCCAGATCCTTGTCCTCTTCCTCTTCCTCTCTGATCTCTATTATTCTGATCCTGAAAGTGATTGAAATTATTTTTTCATTGATTCTGACTGCTACTGGCCTCATCCTTCTTTTTCGGATCTTTATTTCGGCCACGATATGACCGTCCACTAGATCATCCACCGTGACCTCTTCCATTTTGTCTGCTCTCAAACTTTTTGTTCAACTTTTCCTCTACTTTTAGGGCAAACTGGTATGCCTATTCAATATTGTTCATTCGAACCAGATTCAGCTCCTCCTGAATGCTTGGCCTTAACCCATTAAGGTATCGAGCAACTTTCTCCTTATTAGCTTTTGCATGGCTTGTTCTGATAAGAAGTCGATAGAACTCATCTATATACTCCTGAACAGATCTTCCTGCTTGCTTCAAACTCTGCATCCTCTTCAGTAGGTCAAGCTCATAATCAACAGGAATGAACTGTCACTTCAATTTATCCACCATCCGATCACATTTTATGATTTTCTCTTTTCTCCTTCTATTTCACTCCAACTGAATCTCTTGCCACCATATCTTCGCATGACCTTTCAGTTTGGCCTTCGTAAATTTGACCCTATTAGGATCCTCAACATCTTCATACTCAAAATATACCTCACATTCATTGATCTAGTCGATCAATTCTTCTGGGTTAAGATTTCTAGAAAATGTAGGAACCTCAATCTTAGGTCTTTTCCCAATCTTAGAAATGGCCCGAAAAAGTCTTTCTTCCTCCTGGTTCACAATTTGGACTTCTTCTTGATATTCTTCTTCATCTTCATCCTCGCTTTCATTTCTAACATTAACATTTATTCCTCTATGAATCTCTTCTTGCAATGCTTGCACTTGTCTCTACAGTGCCCTAACCTCAGGTGTTACAACACCAGCTCTTCCACCATGTTCCATTCCTAGAGGTATTTTTGCGATGTGCACTGAAACCCTAACCAGGGTCCTGGTTCAAACTGCCTCACAGTCAGTGATCTATTTACACACTCAGGAACATGGCTCTGATACCACTTGGTGAAGGGTGCTCCCCTTAATACCACAAACACATAACAGAAATACAGAAACAACAACAATATGCAAGAATAGAAAATTGGCTTCTTATTATCTCCACAAATGTGGAATTACAAACTTTCAGAATTACAATATGCAAAGCCACATGGGCATTCCCTTACAATATTCTGTAGGACAAAGCCTCGAACTATTACTCAGATCTACTACCCAAAACTATTTTGAACTGCCTAAGACAATAATACAGCCTTCCTTATATAAGCAATTTTTCACCACTTGGGAAGGTTCCAGAATTTTAGTCAATAAGGCCGAGCAAACTTAAAATTATTTTATTTTACATTTTATTACATCATAGTCGGCTCAAGATAACCTTTGAAACCCGAACCTAAATTTTGAAGAAAATTATTTTCTGCCATTTCAGGTGGCCCAACTTCTGAAGACCATAAGTCATCACCAATTGACCTGATCAGTTATTATAACCCCATTTCAGAAACGCCACGAAGCACTGTACAGGCTTGACCGACACAAGCGCTTGTCACCCAAATTTTTGACCTCATCCAGGGGCTCTAAAGCCTTCAAAATTGAGTTCAAAGTTTCTGTACCCTACTACCAATACCGAAAATCTTCAATATCTTCCAATATACACTTGATCTGGCAATGAAACTTTACTAGCAGACTTATATGACCAAAATAAACCTCCAAGAAAGAAATTAGATCATTCTGAGCACATACAAAAATTACCAAAAATAGTAACTTTCCATAAATAGCAGCTCTGCACAAAATAGCCCTTATCAAATATAAAAATAGAAATATTTTTTTTTTTTTTTGGTGATGCAAGATTGCTCTTACACCTAGGATGCTCCTGCATCAGACACCCAAGGTAATTTGAGAAGTGACCCTGTCACGACTCGGGTGTGTAGAGGAAAACCAAGACGGCTAACCTCCTCCTTTGTCAGCCATGATGGATCTTTAACAGGTCATCCTTTCCACTTGACCAGATATTCTCCATATGTCCTGTTCCTTGTGCTTCTACCAACATGACTGTCCAGTATATCTTCGATCTCCTTAGTGCCTGAACTAGTTGCTGGAATACTCCACTATGCTGTTGTGATCTCATCTTCAACACCTCCTTCATGATACTCTGTCAGATCTGAAATGTTAAAAACTGGTGAAATATTTAGCTCAGTAGGCAATTCTACCTCATATGCATTTCCTGAATCATGTTTCTTCGGTATCCTAAATAGTCCAAACTTCTTCATTTTTAGCTTGTTATATGTACCAACTGAAAACCGCTCCTTTCGCAAATGAACCATGACTTCATGACCAACCTAAAATTACTTATACCTCATTTTCTCATCTTCCTTAGCCTTATATTGTGCATTCATCTTGGTAATATGCTTCCTCACCTCCCTATGGATGTTCTTCAAGTGTTCTGCAAAATTCTCAGCTTCAGCACTACTTATTTCTCCTCTATATATCTTCCTCAATTCAGATGCATTTCTTGGACTACTTCCATATACAATCTGGAATGGTGATTTACCAGTGCTCTTGTTGACAGAATTATTGTATGCCAATTTCGCCTATGATAAAATCAAATCCCATCCTGTTGGCTTATCTCCAACCAAACATCTCAGCAAATTTCTCAAACTCCTATTCACCACCTCTGTCTGTCCATTAGTCTGTGGATGATGTGATGAACTGAACTTCAAATCTGTCTTCAACTTCTTCCACAATGTACGCTAGAAATATCCAACAAACTTAGTATCCCGATTTGAAACTATGGTCTTTGGCAAACCATGAAGTCTCACTACTTCTCTGAAAAACAATTCTGCTATATGAACATCATCATTAGTCTTCTAGCAGGGAATGAAATGTGCCATCTTTGAAAATCTGTCAACCACCACAAAAATTGAATCATGTCCCCGCTGAGTCCTCGGTAAACCAAGAATAAAGTCCATGCTGATATCCTCCCAATTCTTCTTTGGTACAGGTAATGGCTTAAACAACCCTGTATTCTGCTTCACTCCTTTCACCATCTGACATACTTTGCAACTCTGTACAAACTTTTTCACATGTTGCTACAACTGTGGCTAATAATAATTCTCACTAACCAAACCAAGGGTTTTATCACGACCAAAATGTCCAGCCAATCCTCCGCTATGCTTCTCCTTGATGAGATTCTCCCTCATAGAACTTCGTGGAATGCACAACTGACTCTCTCTAAATAGCATATCATCCTGAGTGATGAAATCCAACCATTTCATCTTGTCTAGAGTAACAAGTTCTGTACAAGCTTTCCAAGCTTCACCAAAATCAGGATCCTCTGGATATAAATTCTTGAGTTCGTTGAACCCAACCACTTCAATCTGCATTTCTGTCAGTAATAGTTGCCTTTTGCTAAGAGCATCTGCAACTCTATTAGACTTTCCACTCTTGTGTTTCAAAAAAAATGTATAGCTCTACAAAAACTCAACCGATTTCAAATGGCTTTGATTCAATTTTTCTTGACTCTTCAAATATTGCAAAGCTTGATGATCAGTATACAAAACAAACTCATTAGGAAGTAGATAATGTCTCCACTTCTTTAATGCCCAAACTATGGCATAAATTTTTTTATCATAAACAGAATATTTCCTCTTGGCATCATTTAACTTCTCACTGAAATAAGCAACAGGTTTACCTTCTTGGCTCATAACAACTCCTATTGCAGTACCACTAGCATCACAATCTACTTGAAACACCATATTAAAATCTAAAAGTGCTAAAAGAGGTTGTTCTGTAACTTTTTATTTCAACAATTAAAAATTCTTTTTTGCCCCATTAGTCCACTTAAACTCTTTTCTATCCCCTCTCATTGTCTTAGTCAAGGGTCCACAAAGACTGCTAAAATTTTTGATAAAATTTTTGTAAAAGCTAGCTAGACCATGAAAAGATCTTACCTCAGTAGCACTCCTTGGAGTAGGCCATTCAAAGATAGCCTGTACCTTCTTTAGGTCTATTTTTTGACCTTCTCCTGAAACTACAAACCCCAAATACACTAACTCTTTCTTCACAAAACTACACTTCTTCAAATTAATCAATAATTTTTCTTCTCTCAACTTTTCAAATACCATTCGAATATGCATCATATGCTCATCCAATGTCTTACTAAAGATCAAAATATCATCTAGGTAAATAATCACAAACTTACCTAAAAGTTCTTTCAGAACCTCGTTCATGAGCCGCATGAAAGTGCTCGGTGCATTGGTTAGCCCAAAAGGCATGACTAACCACTCAGATAGTCCTTCCTTTGTCTTGAAGGCAGTCTTCCATTCATCTCCTTCTCTAATCTGAATCTGATGATATCCACTCTTTAGATCTATTTTTCAGAAATACACGGCTCCACTCAAACAGTCCACAATATCATCCATTCGTGGCAATGGAAACTTATACTTGATTGTGATATTGTTTATTGCTCTAGAATCTATACACATCCTCCATTCTCCATTCTTCTTTGGTGCTAATACTACTGGTATATCACAGGGACTCAGACTCTTACGGATCAATCTTTTCTGTAACAGTTCATGTACTTGTCTGTTCAACTCCTCACTTTCTGTAGGTGTCATTCTGTGTGCTACCTTATTCGACAAACTTGCTCCTGAGATTAAGTCCATCTTATGACTGATCTTCTTGACTGGTGGTAATCCATCAGGCACGTTATCAGATACAATATCGTGAAACTCATTCAACAAATCTGCAACTTCTACAGGAACATCTTCTACTTCCTCTTTACTAGCTTTTAAAATTAAAGCAAAACATACATGCTCATGCAATCCTATATGGATGTGGGTGTTTCTATCTCTTGAGCTTCAACTTTGTCACCATCTCCTCTGACACTAAATTGTCAGTGCTTCCACTATCAATAATCACATCACAATATTTACCTTCACACTTGCACCTGGTGTGAAACAGACTCCTCCTTTGCTCATGTTCATTCTCAACACTCAATAGTACTCTTTTGTTAATCAATGTTTCTCCTCTTTCAACATCTTCAGAATTTGATGATCGGGCATCTACATCTACATGTGCAACTCTAGCCTGGCCTTCATTTCTCCTGTCTGTTCTGCCTTGGCGCTGAGGACATTCAAATGCCCTGTGACCTTCTTCTCCATAGTGAAAACATGTTCCATGGAAGCCACCTCTTCCATATCCTTTTCCTCTTCCTCTTCCTCTTTGATCTCTATTATTCTGATCCTAGAAGTGATTGGAATTATTTTCTTGCTGATTCTGACTGCTACTGGCCTCATCCTTTTTTTTCAGATATTCATTTCAGCCACCATATGACCGTCCACCAGATCGTCCACTGCGACCTCTTCCATTTTGTCTGCTCTCAAACTTCTTGTTCAGCTTTTCCTCTACTTTTAGGGCAAACTGGTTTGCCTCTTCAATACTATTTATTCGAATCAGATTTAGCTCCTCCTAAATGCTTAGCCTTAACCCATTAAGGTATCGGGCAACTTTCTCCTTATTAGCTTCTGCATGGCCTATTCTGATGAGAAGTCGATAGAACTCATCTGTATACTCCTGAACAGATCTTCCTGCTTGCTTCAAACTCTGCATCTTCTTCAGTAGGTCAAGCTCATAATCAACAGGAATGAACTATCACTTCAATTTATCCACCATCCGATCCCATCTCATGATTTTCTCCTTTCCCCTTTTATTTCGCTCCAACTGAATCTCTTGCCACCATATCTTCGCATGACCTTTCAGTCTGGCCTTCGTAAATTTGACCCTATCAGGATCCTCAACATCTTCATACTCAAAATATTCCTCACATTCATTGATCTAGTCAATCAAATCTTCTAGGTTAAGATTTTTAGAAAATGTAGGAACCTCAATCTTAGGTCTTTTCCCAATCTTAGAAATGGCCCGAAAAAGTCTTTCCTCCTCCTAGTTCACAATTTCGACTTCTCCTTCTTGATATTCTTCTTCATCTTCATCCTCTCTTTCATCTCTGATATTAAGATTCATTCCTCTACGAATCTCTTCTTTCAATGCTCGCACTTATCTCTGCAGTGCCCTAACCTCAGGTGTTATAACACCAGTTCTTCCACCACGTTCCCTTCGTGGAGGTATTTTTGCGATGCGCGCTGAAACCCTAACCACGGTCTTGGTTCAAACTGCCTCACAGTCGGCGATCTATTTACACACTCAGGAACTTGGCTCTGATACCACTTGGTGAAGGGTGTTCCCCTTAATACCACAAACACATAACAAAAATAGAGAAACAACAACAATATGCAAGAATAGAAAATTGGCTTCTTATTATCTCCACAAATGTGGAATTACAAACTTTCAGAATTATAATATGCAAAGCCACATGGGCATTCCCTTACAATATTCTGTAGGACAAAGCCTTGAACTATTACCCAGATCTACTACCTAGAACTATTCTGAACTGCCTAAGACAATAATACAGCCTTCTTTATATAGGCAAATTTCCACCGCCTGGGAAGGTTCCAAAATTTTAGCCAATAAGGCCGACCAAACTTAGAATTATTTTATTTTACATTTTATTACATTATAGTCGGCTCAAGATAACCTTTGAAATCCGAACAAAAATTTTGAAGAAAATTATTTTCTGCCATTTCAGGTGGCCCAACTTCCAAAGACCATAAGTCATCACCAGTTGACCCGATCGGCTATTATAACCCCATTTCAAAAATGCCACGAAGCACTATATAGGCTTGACCAACACAAGTGAACGTCAACCAAATTTTTGACCTCATCCAGGGCCTCTAAAGCCTTCAAAACTGAGTTCAAAGTTTCTGTACCCTGCTACCAATACCAAAAATCTTCAATATCTTCCAATATACACTTGATCTGGCAATGAAAATTTACTGGCAGACTTATATGACCAAAATGAACCTCCAAGAAAGAAATCAGATCATTCTGAGCACATACAAAAATTACCAAAAATAGTAACTTTCCATAAATAGTAGCTTTGCACAAAATAGCCATTATTGAATATAAAAATATAATTTTTTATTTTTTTTTTGGGTGATGCAAGATTGCTCTTACACCCAGGATGCTCCTGCATCAGACACCCAGGGTAATTTGAGAAGTGACCCTGTTATGACTCAGGTGTGCAGAGGAAAACCAAGACGGCTAACCTCCTCCTTTGTCAGCCATGATGAATCTTCAACAGGTCGCCCTTTCCACTTGACCAGATATTCTTCATATGTCCTATTCCTTGTGCTTCTGCCAACACGACTGTCTAGTATATCTTCGATCTCCGTAGTATTTGAACTAGTTGCTGGAATACTCCGCTGTGCTGCTGTGATCTCATCTTCAACACCTCCTTCATGATACACTATCAGATCTGAAATGTTAAACACTGGTGAAATATTTAGCTCAATAGGCAATTCTACCTCATATGCGTTTCCTGAATCATATTTTTTCAGTATCCTACATTGTCCAAACTTCTTCATTTTTAGCTTGTTATATGTACCAACTGGAAACCGCTCCTTCCACAAATGAACCATGAATTCATCACAAACCTGAAATTCCTTATACCTCCTTTTCTCATCTGCCTTAGCTTTATACTATGCATTCATCTTGGTAATATGCTTCCTCACCTCCCCATGGATGTTCTTCAAGTATTCTGCAAAATCCTCAGCTTCAGCACTACTTATTTCACCTTGATCTATCTTCCTTAATTCAGATGCATTTCTTGGACTACTTTCATATACAATTTGGAATGGTGATTTACCAGTGCTCCTGCTGACAGAATTATTGTATGCAAATTCTGCCTGTGGTAAAATCAAATCCCATCCTGTTGGCTTATCTCCAACTAAACATCTCAGCAAATTTTCTAAACTCCTATTCACCACCTTTGTCTGTCCATCAATCTGTGGATGATGTGATGAACTGAACTTCAAATCTGTCTTCAACTTGTTCCACAATGTACGCTAGAAATATCCAACAAACTTAGTGTCCCGATCTGAAACTATGGTCTTTGGCAAACCATGAAGTCTCACTACTTATCTGAAAAATAATTCTGCTACATGAACAACATCATTAGTCTTCTTGCAGGGAATGAAATGTGCCATCTTTGAAAATCTGTCAACCACCATAAAAATTGAATCATGTCCCCGCTGACTCCTCGATAAACTAAGAACAAAGTCCATGCTGATATCCTCTGAAGGCTTCTTTGGTACGGGTAATGGCTAACACAACCTTGTATTCTGCTTCACTCCTTTCACCATCTGACATACTCTGCAACTTTGTACAACCTTCTTCACATCTTGCTGCAACTGTGGCCAATAATAATTCTCACTAACCAAATCAAGAGTTTTATCACGACCAAAATGTCCAGCCAATCCTCCGCTATGCTTCTCCTTGATGAGATTCTCCCTCATAGAACTTCGTGGAATGCATAACTGACTCCCTCTGAATAGCATATCATCATGGATGATGAAATCCAACCATTTCATCCTGTCTAGAGTAACAGGTTCTGTACAAGTTTTCCAAGCTTCACCAAAATCAAGATCCTGTAGATACAAATTCTTGAGTTCCTTGAACCCAACCACTTCAGTCTACATTTCAGTCAGCAATAATTGCCTTTTGCTAAGAGCATCTGTAACCCTATTAGACTTTCCACTCCTATGTTCCAAAACAAATGTATAACTCTACAAAAACTCAACCTATTTCAAATGTCTTTGATTCAGTTTTCCTTGACTATTTAAATATTGCAAAGCTTGATGATCAGTATACAAAACAAACTCCTTAGCAAGTAGATAATGTCTCCACTTCTTTAATGCCTAAACTATAGCATAAAATTTTTGATCATAAATAGAATATTTCTTCTTGGCATCATTTAACTTCTCACTGAAATAAATAACAGGTTTACCTTCTTGGCTCATAACAGCTCCTATTGCAGTACCACTAGCATCACAATCTACTTAAAACACCTTATTAAAATGTGGAAGTGCTAAAATAGGTTGTTCTGTAACTTTTTGTTTCAACAATTGAAAACTCTTTTCTGCCCCATTAGTCCACTTAAACTCTTTTCTATCTCCTCTCATTGTTTCAGTCAAGGGTCCACAAATACTACTAGAATTTCTGATAAACTTTCTGTAAAAGCTAGCTAGACCATGAAAAGATCTTACCTCAGTAGCACTTCTTAGAGTAGGCCATTCAAGGATAGCCTGTACCTTCTCTGGGTCCATTTTTAGACCTTCTACTGAAACTACAAACCCCAAATACACTAACTCTTTCTTCACAAAACTGCACTTCTTCAAATTAATCAACAATTTCTCTTCTCTCAACTTCTCAAATACCATACGAATATGCATCATATGCTCATCCAATGTCTTACTAAAGATCAAAATATCATCTAGGTAAACAATGACAAACTTACCCAAAAATTCTTTTAGAACCTCGTTCATGAGTCGCATGAAAGTGCTCGATGTATTTGTTAGCCCAAAAGGCATGGCTAACCACTTATATAGTCCTTCCTTTATCTTGAAGGTAATCTTCCATTCATCTCCTTCTCTAATCCGAATCTGATGATATCCACTCTTCAGATCTATTTTTAAGAAATACACGGCTCCACTCAAGCAGTTTATAATATCATCCATTGGTGGTAATGGAAACCTGTACTTGATTGGGATCTTGTTTATTGCCCTAGAATCTCTACACATCCTCCATTCTCTATTCTTTTTTAGTGCTAATACCACTAGTACAGCACAGGGACTCAGACTCTCATGGATCAATCCTTTCTGTAATAGTTCATGTACTTGTCTGTTCAACTCCTCACTTTCTGCAGGTGTCATTCTGTGCGCTGCCTTATTCATAAAACTCACTCTTGGGATAAAGTCCATCTGATGACTAATCTTCTTGACCAGTGGTAATCCATTAGGCACGTTATCAGATACAATATCCTGAAACTCATTCAACAAATCTGCAACTTCTACAGGAACATCTTCTACTTCCTCTTTACCAGCTTTTGAAATTAAAGCAAAACATACATGCTCATGCCTCATACCATCTAGGAAATTTCTTCCATCAACAAAAGTTATCCTTGCATTACCACATACCTTTTCTTCAGTCTCCTTCAATAGTTTTAGCTTATGTTGCACTTCATCCTTTGTCAGGGAATAGGTATTCGCATGACCATCATGTACAGCACATCTATCAAACTACCATGGTCTACCTAACAACATATGACATGCATCCATAGATATGATATCCCATAATACCTCATCTTGGTATCCTCCAATCTTGAACTTCACCAAGCATTTTTCATTGACCATGACCTTGTGGTCATCCTGTACATAGGCAATTCGATATGGATGTGGGTGTTTCTATCTCTTGAGCTTCAACTTTGCCACCATCTCCTCTGACACCAAATTGTCAGTGCTTCCACTATCAATAATCACATCACAACATTTACCTTCACACTTGCATCTAGTGTGAAATAGGCTCCTCCTTTGCTCAGGTTCATTCTCACCACTCAACAAGACTCTTCTGTTAATCAACGTTTCTCCTCTTTCAGCATCTTCAAAATTTGATGATCTGCCATCTTCATCTACATGTACAACTTTGACCTGGCTTTCATATTTCCTGTCTATTCTGCCTTGGCACTGAGGACATTGAAATGCCCTATGACCTTCTTCTCCACAGTGAAAACATGTTTCATGGAAGCCACCTCTTCCAGATCCTTGTCCTCTTCTTCTTCCTCTCTGATCTCTATTATTCTAATCCTGGAAGTGATTGGTATTATTTCCACACTGATTTTGACTGCTACTGGCCTCATCCTTTTTTTTCAGATCTTCATTTCGGCCACCATATGACTGTCCACCAAATCGTCCACCGCGACCTCTTCCGTTTTGTCTGCTCACAAACTTCTTGTTCAGCTTTTCCTCTACTTTTAGAGCAAACTGGTATGTCTCTTCAATACTATTCATTCGAACCAGATTCAGCTCCTCCTGAATGCTTGGCCTTAACCCATTAAGGTATCGAGCAGCTTCTCCTTATCAGCTTCTGCATGGCTTGTTCTGATGAGAAGTCGATAGAACTCATCTGTATACTCCTGAACATATCTTCCTGCTTGCTTCAAACTCTATATCCTCTTCAGTAGGTCAAGCTCATAATCAACAAAAATGAACTGTCGCTTTAATTTATCCACCATCCGATCCCATCTCGTGATTTTCTCCTTTCCCCTTCTATTTCACTCCAACTAAATCTCTTGCCACCATATCTTTGCATGACCTTTCAGTCTGGCCTTCCCAAATTTGACCCTATCAAGATCCTCAACATCTTCATACTCAAAATATTTCTCACATTCATTGATCCAGTCGATCAATTCTTCTGGGTTAATATTTCCAGAAAATGTAGGAACCTCAATCTTAGGTCTTTTCCCAATCTTAGACATAGCCCGAAAAAGTCTTTCTTCCTCTTGGTTCACAATTTTGACTTCTCCTTCTTGATATTTTTCTTCAGCTTCATCCTTGCTTTCATCTCTGATACTAAGATTCATTCCTCTATGAATCTCTTTTTGCAATGCTCGCACTTGTCTCTGCAGTGCCCTAACCTTAGGTGTTACAACACCAGCTCTTCCACCATGTTCCCTTCGTGGAGGTATTTTTGCGATGCGCCCTGAAACCCTAACTACGGTCCTATTGCAAACTGCCTCACAGTCGGTGATCTGTTTACACACTCAAGAACTTGGCTCTGATATCACTTGATGAAGGGTGCTCCCCTTAATACCACAAACACATAATAGAAATAGAGAAACAACAATAATATGCAACAATAGAAAATTGACTTTTTATTATCTCCACAAATGTGGAATTACAAACTTTCAGAATTACAATATGCAAAGCCACATGGGCATTCCCTTACAATATTCTATAGGACAAAGCCTCGAACTATTACCCAGATCTACTACCCAGAACTATTCTGAACTGCCTAAGACAATAATATAGCCTTCCTTATATAGGCAATTTTTCACCGCCTGGGAAGGTTCCAAAATTTTAGCCAATAAGGCCGACCAAACTTAGAATTATTTTATTTTACATTTTATTACATCATAGTTGGCTCAAGATAACCTTTGAAACCCGAACAAAAATTTTGAAGAAAATTATTTTCTGCCATTTCAGGTGGCCTAACTTCCGAAGACCATAAGTCATCACCAGTTGACCCGATCGGCTATTATAACCCCATTTCAAAAATGCCACGAAGCGTTGTACAGGCTTGATCGGTGCAAGCGCTTGTCATCAAAATTTTTGACCTCATCCGGGGCCTCTAAAGCCTTCAAAACTAAGTTCAAAGTTTCTGTACCCTGCTACCAATACCGAAAATCTTCAATATCTTCCAATATACACTTGATCTGGCAATGAAACTTTACTGGCAGACTTATATGACCAAAATGAACCTCCAAGAAAGAAATCAGATCATTCTAAGTACATACAAAAATTACCAAAAATAGTAACTTTCCATAAATAGCAGCTCTGCACAAAATAGCCCTTATTGAATATAAAAATAGAATATTTTTATTTTTTTTGGTGATGCAAGATTGCTCTTACACCCAGGATGCTCCTGCATCAGTTATGCCCCAGCCTACTTTTGAGAAGTGATGTAGTTGGTTGCATCCATCTAGTGGTATATGAGCCTTATCTTTCTTTTGGACTAGATGTTGGTACTTCCTCTATGGGGGACTATGTGTATAGGAGCTAAGTCATGAGGATTCTAGTGAATGTATTTTCTGAATAGTGTCTTTTGACATTGGTGTTATTGTTGACATAATGATGGGATTTCTATCATTGATGTCAATGGGGGAGAAGTGTACATGAAAAAAACTATTTGTACTATTTGAACTGGAAAATGAAGCAAGATTTGATTAATGAAGGGGACTTGAAATATTTTTCTAGAGCAGCAGTATTGGATTTTTGGAACATTGGATGTTTTTTCATCTATGTTGCCATTAATGCCAATGGGGGAGATTGTTAAGAATGAATGCTAAATGTTTGGCAGCCATTCAGTAGCAGTTGTTGTTGCATTCATGAATATGATTGTCATTGATGTCAACACAGTATTTTACCAGAGACTTGCAAAGAAGAAGACAGTGTTTGGATTATCTCACATGGGATATTGCAGTTGGAGATATGCAATGTTGAGCATATATTCATTGATATGTTATATGTTTATGATTAAGAGCGCAGATCATAATTCATTTATTCATGGAAGTTATGAGCATTTTGGTAGAAGCAGTATTCAGGCAATTCCTAAGTAGCAGTTTGTGGAAATCGGATGATATCTCTTAATCAGGATGGAATCTAAGTTTTCTCAGTTAAAGAAAAGTTGAAGACACATTTCTAGTGATGTGGATGACAACACAAACTTTGAGGTCGCACGAGTGGAGACTTATTGTAGTTGGAAGCTGACAGTTTTTTATAATTTTGATGTAGCATGTGGAAACTTTTATTTTGTAATTGTATGCTGACTCATTTGTAATTACTTGAGTGTGGTATAAAAGAAGGAATATTTTTCCTTATTGTATAGTGGTTGTAATATTTAGATTTTATAATGTATGCATGAAGTGAAGAAAAGAGCTAATGCAGTTGTGAAAGTGAATTTGTGAAGGAAGACATGTGAAGATCTGAGATTGAGATCTGGTGAAGTAGAGAGTGCAGTTTGGCATAGTAAGGAAGGAGGTAACATATTTGATATTATTTTGTTGAATAATCTAGAGATCAGCTAGACATTGTGTTCAGTGATCTTCCCATTGAAGTTGTTTGGGCAATGGGTCCTTCTATCTTCTATAACTCTTAACAAGGTTAGAATATTTTAATAGGGATTCAAAATCTCTTAACATGGATTCATATGTACTAAATATATTTCATAAGACTCCTAATAGAGTCCATCCTTTCACAAGGAATATTCATATTAGTGCATCTTTTGTGGGCATCATTCCCACCAGGGTTTACTCTTTGATCAAGAGGTTCCCTAGTCAACATATCTTGTGTCATTGTGTCATTGTGTATGAATATCTTTCTATGGTTGGTAATTATATTGCTTACATGGTTAAATGCTATTGAAATTGATAAAAGTTATAATTATCAGATAACTGATTCACCCCCCGACCCCCTGCCCTCTCAGTTATCTTGGTGGACTTTACTTTCTAACCCATAAGCTCTATTAAAATTGAGCTAATTAAGAGTACTGCCCTCCTAGAGAATCATGACCCTAGTACAAAGAAAAAACAAAGACTATGGAAATCAACCTTGCTAAAAGTCCCTTAGAGGTTGAATTGTTAGAGGATACCCCTAAAAAACAAAGAGTTTCTACTTGCAAGGCCAACCTTGCTAAGCCTAGAAAAATAAGAAAATGGTCAAAAATTGAAACCCCTACAATGGAGATTGGTGACCTAGAAGATGATACAAAGGAAATGGAGAATCAAGAGGAGCGTAAAAATGAGGTGAGTTCAGGGGATCAGAGGTTGTCTTGACTTCTCATTAATGAAATTAGGGGTAATAGGATAAAGGAAGAAATTATCCCAAAGACAAACTTTGATTGTGAGCTTGAAGATGGGGGGTGCATACCACTGATAATTTAGATGACTAACATTATGAGGGCAAGGGGAAATATTCTAAGGTAGAGGAAAAAGAATAACCTCTTGATTTAATGGTCAATTTGGATAATTATGACAAATTTCTGGACGAAATCTGTACTCCCTTGTCCATAATATGAAAATAATAAAATGGAAAAATCTCCTTCCCCTAAACTTGGTAATGAGAAAAAAAATTTCCTCACCTTTGACAACAAAATATATAACTACAAAACATAGTTTTTGAGTTAGAGGAGAATGTTGCCTCCTCAGCCAATACCAAATAACTTTTTGGTAATGCATCACTTCACTATGCAACATTACTAATGGCTTAACATGTAAAGTTGTAAAGGGTCTTGTTTTAGGATAAAGAAAAATAAATAAGAATTTGAAGATTGCCCAAGGAACTAATCAGGCCAGGGTGCAAATGACAAAAGCCACAATGAGGGGGTGGAGAATAATAATGCCAAGGAAGTTGGTCTCTGAGGCCAAGGAAGTACTTTGTTTTGTGTTCTGCATAGGCTTCATCGGTATAAGAACACTATCCTTTTTTTATTCCAAATTAATTATTAACTTAGCTTTATTGCATCTTAAAGACTGGATGGCCTTATGTACTAATATGAACTATATGGTGTTATGGTTTTACTCTGAAAATATTGTAGCTATAGATTTTGATGTGGTTAGAGTGCTTTAATGTCATTGATAGAAAGCATAATATAACTTTGAATTGGTTTAATTGCTACAATATCAATGGTAGGAAGTAGAATGGTATTTTGATGTGGTTTGATCATTGTTATGTTTATGGCTAGAAGAATAGTGTTAATATTTGTAATGGTCTTGGTTACAATATGTTATGTTATAAATATTTGATTGAAATTTTGAAGTCCTAATGCAAGTTTTTGATTTTTAGGTTGTAATGGCCTGAAGGTTGGGTTGCTGTGCTGTATTGTTCATGCTGATATTTGGGATCTGGGCCCTTTCCCCATTGATTCAATTAAAAATAATAAGATTTATTAACAAAATGTTAAACAATACCTTAAATCCATTAATATTATCACTAACATCTATGTTAATATCAATGTTATTATTAACTTACCTTTGTTAAAATGATTATATCTACTATCACAATTATATTGATAAGAACTCTATCTTTTTCATTCAAATAAATCTCATTATTAATGATAATCTAAAATTCATTTTTATTTATCATATTATAGTTAACATAAATTTAGACTTCTTATTTTCTTAAATTTACCTCAACTTTCTACAAATGATATTTAATATTATTATTAATATCATTAGTTATAGAATAAAGTGAGTAGATTTAGGCAATTCAAAATAATTTTTGAATGCTGCTTTGGAATTTGAGACAGTAGTCGTCTTATAATTGCCCCGCGTACAAATAACTTAATAGTAGTATATCGTGTGGGCAAATCATTCTTTGCATAACAGCATGCTCTGCTATATTAAATTTCAACTACTTCACACGGACAAAAAAATCATGCAAGAAAGGGAATGTGCCAGATAAAACATGGGCTATGGATGAATTGAAAGAATGACCATTTATAAGATGAGAGGAACACATTTAAGATAAAAACTAATCCTTTCCGTTTCTCAATAGTTGATGGCATTGTTCTGGAATTATTTGGAATTGTTTGTTCGATGACAGCATATTCTTCTATTTACCAATGACGTTGATGGCATCAACTTTATAGAAGTGAAGCCAAATAATATGAATGGAAAACGATCGTAGCCATCTTTCTCCAAATGGTAATCTGATCTGATGCAGTAAGCTTTTAGAATGAGATTCCCAAGAATAAGTTTGAGTCAAAGGAGAATAAATTGAAAAGAAAGGCAAATTTTCATTGAGTGGCCTTTCTTTTCAGTATC
The DNA here is from genome assembly GCA_027943335.1 of Chamaecyparis obtusa. Classification (NCBI taxonomy): domain Eukaryota; kingdom Viridiplantae; phylum Streptophyta; class Pinopsida; order Cupressales; family Cupressaceae; genus Chamaecyparis; species Chamaecyparis obtusa. Next base: position 171,316 of record BSBK01001832.1, on the reverse strand, counting down.
TTATATGACGTGACAATTTTATTTTGTGGTGGTCAGAAGTATATATATATATGCCTCCTCCCTGCAGGTAAAGCGAGGCAATATAAATTTTGGAAAATTATTTTCTATGTTACAAAATCCTTCTCAATTATCTCATAGTATTGTTCCTCAATTGCAATGGGCACGTAATATTCTAGTTACATACAGAGTTGTCTTTATAACCTTAACTCATGGTGCATCTATTAGTCATATTTAGATTTATATAAGCATTTTCCCTTTCTTATTCTTATTATTATTTTTAAATTGATAAGTGATATTATAATTATTAATGGAAAGGTTCAAACAGTTGGTGGAAATAGAATGTGTAAGGTCAAATATATTAAGATTTCACAGTATGTGTACTAAAACTAATATTAGATTAATTAAAAATAGAATAATCTACTTTTCTTTTGGATGAGATGGTATATATAATTTTTCTAAAAATAAAATAATGTGCTTTATTCCTAACATTTATTCTGTGGCAGCCACTACATCAACCATAAAGTTGACAATATATGGGAGAAAAAACTTGGTAAGTTTTTAAGAATTCAAAATTCCATAAAAAAGTGATATTCTAAGAATAAAATAAAGGTTTGGGAGAAAAAATCATGAGAAAAGAATGCTTGATAAAATATATCAATTCAATAGTTGGCAAAGATGATCAGTTAAAGTTTGTAAAAATTGCCCTAAAATATGACTATTTTTATTCTACATAACATCAATCATAATCTAATCAACGAATCATCTTCCAATTAATTTATAAGTGGTGATTTTAGAACTCCTTCATTGACCATGGTGATAACAACTCGATATCACATCACACCATATGCCTACACTAGATACTGTTTCACTTTCCATAATTAGGGTCATCCCTAGATCCAGACCCGAGCCTCAAGGGTCCACTCTTGATGATCCTTCATATGTATGATCCTGTTGTGGGAAAGAAAAGGTTTTGCAGTTCACACTTAGAGGGGGTTTACCCTCCCATGATGAAATATTTGACCTCTCTTTAATCTTGACTATTAATTATGAGATACTATGAGCTTGGAAGATCATCACAATAAAGTATTTCAATTGTCATTAGATGTTAGTTCCATATGCATTATTATTAATCCTAAATTTTACCAACTTACAACAAGAGCCACATCACAAATCACACACCTAATAATTATCTCGAGCATACGTCACATATTCAAAGACTAACTCATACACATCATAGGTTCACAAACTAACTATATTTTCCATACATCACATACAAAATGAGTAGATCCAACATACATCACAAATACAGTAGTGACTGGATTATACACATTTTCTAACCATCTCCATAGTGCATCCCAAAGAGAGAGATCGACAATGCATTGCACACTGCACTATGGTCCCATTCCTTTTCGCGGTCTTACACCAATGAGTACTTGGGAAGAGGATTTGGTGCATTCTACACCTCAACCCAACATGGTTTAGCATACAATGTCCATATTCAATCTATGCTCAAAATAATACTGCGAGGCTGGTCAAATTATGACCTACGTATTCATCATTATAAATTCTCTTCCACGTAGTTCGTCACCCACATAAGAAAAAAGGACATCCATTATTATCTGCAAATGGCAATACTAGATGAGATAATAAATATAATAATTATTGTCTCATCTTATGTTGAGGCAAATAAGGCAGAGGGTCACATATATATTTAGCTTGACTTACAATAATACCCACGTCAAATCCAATCTTATTAAATAAAAGTTAAGTTTCATCATTAATCATTAGGATTCCTTTTAATAGGTTCCCAATTACTATTAGAACTCAATGATATGAAACTAAAGAATAAAATATTTCCATATTAAAGTTCTCATGTTTAAGAGATTGATAGACATCATGATATTTAATTACGTGTTTACCTTCAATGCCAAGTGGGTTACCAATAATATAAAGTCATAATATTTAAAAAAAAACATTAATGCCATATGGTCATAAGACCACTAAATGTAATTACCCTTACTTGATATTATATAACCATGAGCCAAAGCCCCTATAAATGAGAGTTAAATTATCATACTCTAATAAAACCAATAGGTCCTCAAGTTTAGCTACAAACATATATTAAGCTTCATAAACATTATTACTCACTTGTGTGATCAAAGACTTCCAAATGGAGGGTAAAAATATCTTGCCTTTATCTAATTTATATCATACAATAGTAATCAAGGATATAGTAGTCTTAACCTGGCATGTGTCCAATTTCTCACATTTAATTGATCAACTGTAAATGATACCCTTTAGATTGGTGTTCAAATAATAATAAAGAATCACAGTAATACTTTAAGAATGGAATGAAAACCCATCATAATCAATAGAAACCCTTAATTATTAATAATGAATATATCCCAAGAAATTTATTATAATAATTCCCCCAATAAACTAAGAGATCGGACAACATGGATTGCATACAAAATAAAATAGAGAAATTGATATTGATTGTTTTTTGATTTGCATTCAATGATCTTATTGATTCAAACAAGGCCTTTAAATAGGCACTAAAACCAAAAAATAAAATAGTTATATAATTGTAGAGAAGAATCATGCAGTGGTTTATTGGAGTAAACTAGAATGAAACTACCCAGCAAATAATGTAATATGCTAATTATATGCCAATGTCCCCCCCCCTCTTATTACATTAATCTAAAAAAGAGTGGAAGTTGAAAGGGTTTTAAACCCAACCCTCTAGAGACTTTGATGAAGTTCCTTCACCAATGCTTAAGAAACACCGAATTGACTACATTAGGGATCTCCTAACCATAAAACCTAAAGCTATCTGCACAACATGAGTTTTCCCACCTCTCCTACACAATGAGACACATTTCTTCCAAAATTACACGTTTCCTCCAAGTGTGTCTAATGCCTCCTCCAATGCTTCACATGAGATACCTTTCCTTTGAAAATCCACATCTCCTCCAAGTGTGTCGAACACCTCCTCAAGTGCTATGGAAACAAGCTCTTCTCTATTGCACAAATCACCATTAATATGCTTGCACATGGTACACCTTTCCTCCGAAAGTCCACATCTTCTCCAAGTGTGTCTAACGCCTCCTCAATTTCTCAACAAATCATATTCAAATCAATCTCCCTCACTCCTTGAAGGGGAAATCATGATGCCAAGCTCCCTCTTCTTTTCAATGACACATATATATCAAGTCCCCTATTTTCTTTAGGGAAAAATCTGCTAAGCCCTAGATTTTTAGTGACACACATAAGTTTTTTCTCATGCAATGAATCACCCCAGAGTGAGAATCTATCTTAGGATGATAGAAAACCTCCAGCCTTTGTTGCCTCTAGCCTCTTGTAATGTTCTTTCATGCTATATCCATTTTAAGCTACATGAACACAAGCACGTTTTTGTTTGAAGGCCCTACTATAAGATGATATGATAGACAATAGAGACTACTCCAAAAACTTGAATGGAGATTCATGATGTTGAAATACAATGATACCTCATAATATAAGAAATATTGATGATAGATATATAGCCAAGAAAATATAGATTTCAACCAATGATAGACCCGCTAGTAAATTTGATACCTCCGAGAAAAAGAACACACCCTTATTTTCTTATCAAGTTCTCATTATATAATATAATAATTCCAAAACAAAAAATGCAGCTTATATATATGATACCGCTTTTGTCCAATCAAATATGTAGATGATAAAGATTTTAAACTTCTGATTTTCCTTTCTACCGATTTATGTTATAAAACAAATGGCCAACTTTGAGAAGAAAACCATTATTATTATGTAACTACCCAAAACAATGCCTTCCAAACCCATCTACGTAAGAAGCATTGGAAATATTCAGGAAGACATATTCAGATTTTAAAAAATCTTATTTCCATATGCTGATAATGCAATGTTGCCAATCCTCAAGTAGACAGTCTCTTCTTCATAGGCGAATTTCTGCTTCACCAAAAAACTCCCTTCTAGAACCGCTCAAGATTTCATTTCCTTCCACTGAAGTTAATGCTGGTGTCTCTTGTGTGACATTTATGTATCATATTCAGTATGAAGATGCCTATTTTTATTTTTATTCACAACTGCAATGATTTTAAAAATTCATCGCACAAAAAACTCCAAGATGAACCCTTCTGGAAAAGCTCCTTAGTCATGAACGACCATTTCATACTTCAAGGAAACCCTGCACCTCCTTGAACTCATTACTTGCATCTCACACTCAAAGTCAGGATTTCAATCTACATCATCCCATAGAATTTATTAGGCATTTTGATACTAAATGAGAGATCAGACAATGGATTGCATACAAAATGAAATAGATAAATTGATATTGATTATTTTCTAATTTACATTCAATGATCTTATTAATTCAAAAAAGGCCTTTAATGATTCATGATAACTAACATTTTGTGATCTAATTATTAATGATTCATGATAACTAACATTTCCTCTTTTATTGGATAGAACATGTGTTGTAAGTGAGTGACATCATGGGAAGGAGTGGACACGGTAGACTGGGTTTGAAATCTAGGGTTTGTAGTAGGGGATCCTCTGGTGTAGGTTTAGAGGAGGCTACAATGGATGAAGCAGATGATGAAGGTGATGGCGGATCTCTTTTATCTTCATCTAGAGAAGGTCTGGATATTGGGTTTGAGTGGGCAGATTTTTATATGAAAAGGTGTCTTCTTGTGTGGGTTCTATCTCATTGGATTTTTTTGGCTCTTCTCTATGCTCCTCGGGTGTCGCTGGACTATGATATCCTATCTCAGATGGTGCATAATGGGAGGAAGGGTTTAGGCAGAGGCAGTCTATTCTCAAAGGCTAACCAAGACTTGTTCACGGTGAGTGTTGGTGAGGCTCTTTCGACCTTTTCTACTTGTGTTTTTGGAAGTCTGTCCATTGGGGTTTCATCTCTCTCACCTGGGGACTCATTGTCTTTGGTCAGCTTTTTGGGATTCCTTGGCATGCCATGGAGAGAGGTGGGAGAGGAGAAAGAGTGGTCTTGTGGTGGAACTTTCTGCTTCATCTCCTCTACTTCTAATCATTGGTTGGGCTTGATAGAGGCTTTGTGGGTGTTGTTCACGGCGTTCACCTTTTTGGTTTCTTTGTTCATATAGTGATTTCCATTGAGAGACCTACCAAAATTTCTCCTGCTTCTTTTTGTCCTTGGTTGAGTGGCTCTTGTGAAGTGGGTTTGGGTGATTAGATTGGATCCTTGTCCTAATGTCCCTACTTCATTAGTTTTTCCATTGGGGGTTTGGAGGCTTTAGAGCCCCTGGTGGGATTTTACTATGATGGGCTCTTTCTCCTCAAACCCTTCTTTCTATTTTTGTGGGTGAGGCTCCTTTATGGCTTCTCTTTCATGGTTACTATTATTTATTTTAAGAGAAGAGTTCCTTTTTGTGTGCTTTTGTGAAGCCTCTATGGTGTTTGGGTGTTCTCAGTGGCTTCAAGTTTGGATTGGATCTTTTTTCCCTTGGCCTTCTCTCAGATGATTCCTATTAAGGTGGAGTATTCTCCTATTGAGGTGGGGATTTTTCTGCAATTATGGTTGGACTTTGGATCTAAATTATTTTCTTTCCTTCTTCTCTCTTCCCTATAGAGGTGGGTTCTTTCTCAATAGAGGTGGATAATGTTAGTTTGGAGAGGATGAAATAATTTTCTTGAGTGTCTTTCTCTCTCATGGTTTCTTTGAGAGGGTTTGGAATAGCAAGGTATTTGAGATTCAAAGGAGTTTTGTGAGGGCTTTTCCTTTCTCTCATTGTTGATGGTGGGTTTGGATTAGTGCTTTCCTTTTCTTTATATTTCTTGGAGATTGGAGGATTTGCAGTAGGAGAGAGAGTGGTGGCATCTTCCTTTTGGTTTTGGGAGTTAGGTCAAAACCCAAATGTTATTTTTTAGAAAGTTGTTTGATATTTATATTTTGGAGGTTGAATGTGACGAGGGTTTTGGGAGCCATTAGAAAACCCAACCATTCTAGCTACTTTTTCATTTTTATATCACATTGAAGCAATGGGTTTTTGGATTCCCTTTAAAATCTATTTTTTTAGTGGGTTGGGGACCATAACAAAACCCCATAGCTTCAGCTAGTTTTTTGATGAGCAACATTATAAGATGATTCATATATTTGGTTTTGGGAGCCAAGTAAAAACCCAAAATTCTGGTTGGGAAGGAGGTTTTCCCTTCCTTTGGTTGTTTGTTTCTTATCTCCTTGACCAAGTTGATGCTGACAAGTTTCAAGGGCCCATTCTGGTGGCTGGTTGTTTCTATTTAAGGTTCCTTGCTGGTTATGGAGATTTCCCATCCCTTGGTATCTAGGTTTTTTCTTGTAAATTACTTTGGTGGACTTTCATGATTTGTATTGATGGTTCAGGGAGCCATGTCAAAAACTTGTGTAATGGATTGGGAAGCCTCAAAACCCTTTGGATCACTATATAGATTAGCTATATATTGTAAGGATTTGGCCTTATTTTCTAGTTTTGTTAGGGGCAACTAGCCTTTTATTTTCTTACTCTTTCTAGGTTGTTGCTTGATTGCTAGATTTGGGCTGCTAGACTGTAATTGGAATATTTGTGGCAACATTTCACATTTGTGGGGTTCTAGAACCCCCTTAAAATCTACTTGTTAGGGTTTTTGGGTTCCCTCAAAACTTGCTTTTACCTTAATCAAAAACATTATTTGATCTAATTTAGTTTATGAGGAAGAAAACAAGCATGGAGATAGATTCATTTACTTTTGAATTGTAGTCCAATTCTTCAAATTTCAAGACAATTCAAAATAATGAAAGATAATATAGACCAAAGAGCATGCACATAAACACATACCCACATTTTATTGTATTTTTTTGAAAGTTTCTAAAGCCCATTAGATCTATTGCATATATTTTTCAATAATAGCTACCCCAAGAGGTTTGTTTCTTTGCATTGTAGTTGCAACCATACCATCTAGGAAAACTCCTTTATCCAGGCTAATGTAGATTTAAAACCCTTAGAAAAACTTGGTCAACCCATTCTAACCATGCATTTCTTCATTTTCTTCTCTATAGGACTCTATATCTCCACTAAACCTCACTCGCTCCCAATCATGTCATAATCCTTGATTATTCTCCTCACATTACTATCTTATTTTCCCAGTAGTTTTCCTATCTTCCTATTTCCTCCACTTTTTCATCTCTTCATACCAATCTCTCTTCTCAAAACTCAAAAATTTATTTTTGTTGCATCATTTCTTCTTATGTTTACTTTCATCTATCAATTTACAAAATTTTATTATGGTCTCTTTGTTTATGGCTGGAAGGTTTTACTTGGGTCATTGTTTACCTTTGTGCACTAATCTTTTTTAAATAACTAGAATACTGGGGGGAGTAAATATATATTCCCTTTACCATTTAAATTCAATTCACTTTAACCTTATCAAGTTATTCATATCAACCATGTAACAAAAAGTATGTAATCAATTGACCAACTAAAATAAGGACATCACACACACAAAAGAACACTAGAGTTTTATCGTGAAAAGTCCACATAGAGGATTAAGTATCAATATTATATAACTAGTTATAGTATATTAAAAATGTTCATTGCATGACTCACTACCAGAGGAATCACTTCCCAAAACATAGAGGCTCATAGTGGAAGGGCTCATTGTCCAAAGTAGATTACATAAACAAAATAATGTGTTACAATTGCATCTGTATATGCACAAATCATTTATTATGAAGCTTGAAATACAAACTTAACACACTTCATCTACACATTAATGATATGCATTTGTTTCTACTACATATCTCTATGTATTTCTTCAAAAGTTCATATCACTATTTCACACTCTCCAAAATTCATGCATAAGCCATGCATATATGAAGTTGAATTGAATTCCAAGTTTGCCAAACATGCTTAATCAAGTAGTCAACTAAGATTATTCATTACATGCTAAATCCAAAGTATACTATATGCTTAACTTTCATGATTCCACCAACATACAATAATTATTGATACCAACTTGAGAACTCATATTTCATCCAAACTTAAACCTTGTCCTAAAATCATCAAACCAAAAACAAACATGCAAAGTTTTAGTGGTTCCAACTAATGTACTAGAAAATCCTAAGAGTTCCCATCCCCTATCTTAATAAAAATAGACTTAGAGGCTAAAAAACATGGTCAATAGACCTTCTACAATATAATCTCTTCCAAACTTAGGCGAGTGTACCTTTATGCATTTCTATGACCTAGTACTTGAAGATATTCATGTATAGAAACAATGCACATTACCAATAAAATTATATGTAAGGCACAAACCACAAATATTATTTAGTTATTTTACTTGGTACATATCATCCATTCGCAATTCAGGGTAGGTACTAATCTACTTCTACTTCAAAAATAGAAAGGTAAATATGAATTTTATTTTAGATTGCTTCTTGTTAGAGTTTTAGGTTACTCTACAACACCCCCAAGATCAAATGAAAGACCAATATTACATTGACAAAAGACTGGAAAGATAATTCAAACAAGATGCAAGAATGATATTATTGTTAATACACATGAATAAAATGTACATAACGAGACTTCGTATATAGAAAAGGAAATAAGAGACAATGATAAGGAGAAGATAAGTTATCACCCACACAAGGGAAGATTAGAAACTGCTAGATGATCCATAAGAAATTTATGTAAAAACACCTAGTACATGTCTCCATTGCCATCATGTCCTAGGTACATGTCTCCATTTTTATCATGTCCCCTGCATTCTAATCCAAAAATTTGTAGGAAGCCAAGTAGGAAGATGACATGAAAGAAGAAGTCAGGTAGATGCAGGTTGCCCTATCTACAACCTCTAGGTCTCAAATCTATAGTTACGGGTCATTCTAGGATTTTGATAGTAAAAAGTTTAAATCTAAAAACTCATTTCTCCGATTTCATTTCTAGGTGCATTCAAATTCTTCTTCATTTTCTTCTACATCATTTTTATCAGTTGGATTAGATTAGATCTACTCTTATATAATCTCTTGCATGTATCAACAACATTCTTCTTCTTCTCAATTCTAATCAATTAAGAAATAAAAACCCTTCAAGTACAGATATTACATTGGCATCTTTCTTACCAAGTGGTTTCAATCATATTTATCTTGAGGTGGTTTTATATTCCAATGTGCCATATGAATTGGAGGAATTATCCCTTTTACATGACCCCCTTTCATTTTATACTATAAGCACATTTCATTCTCTTCTTAATAAACTTTTAGGTGTAAACTCTATAGTTGTTTATGATGATGATGCTGAGGTAATCTTATTGAGCAACATGCCTTCAAGTTTTGATCATATTATTTTTATATTGAATAAAATGAATCCTAGTTTGGAATCTGTAATTTATTCTTCATTCGATGAAAGAAATAGAGTTAATAAGAGTCATTTAATTGTTGAGGAAAGTTTTTGGCTAGCTATAAAATAGTTTAACCTTTCAAGTAGAAAATAATTCAAATGTTATTATTGTTAGAAAAATGGACATGTGCAGATGAATTACATTCAACGGGCCAAAGATCTCATCGATGGAAAGTTCAATAAAAATATAGCTTTCACTGCAATTGAATGTGAAACTCAATTTTATGGTCTTGTAGTACATACAAATGACTCATCTAATGATGAGAATCCACCTCTCAATATAAGAATTGATGAAGTATTTATTTTTTAAAGAATAGAAAAGAAGATAAGAAGGGGCTAGAGGCAATAGAGGTGGGAGGTTTTCTATCATCCTGAGCTAGCTTCTCACTCAGGGATGATTCCTTGCATGAGAAGTACCCTATTGGTGTTCCTAAAAATAGGGGACTTGAAAAATTTGTCCCTAAAGAAAAGAGGGGGCTTGACTTATTTGCATCCCTAAAAAAAGAGAGTGTCTAGCATATTTGTGTCTGTAAAGAAAGAGGGGGCTTGGCATATTTTTCCCTAAAGAAAAGAGGGGGCTTAACGTATTTGTGTCCCTAAAGAAAAGAGAGGGCTTGACATCATGATTTTCCCTTCAAGGAGCAAAGGGGAGAAGATTTGGTTGATGATTTGTCAAGCCCTTGAGGAGGCATTTGTCACACTTGGAGACAGTGTGGACTTTTGAAGGAATGGTTATCTCATGTTTAGGCATATGGTTGGTGATTTTTATAGGAGAGGAGGGATTATTTCCATAATAATTGAGAAGACATTAGACACACTAGGAGGAGATGTGGACTTTCAGAATAAAGGTTTCTCATGTGCAGCACTGGAGGAGGCATTAGGCACACTCAGAGGATATGTGTAATTTCAGAGGAAATACGTTTAATTGTGCATGGGAGGTGGGAACACTTATGTTGTGTAGATGGTCTTAGGTTCTACACTCATGAGATCTAATGATGCAATCAATTTGGTGTTTCTTGAGTGAGCAAAGAGAATTGGTGAAGATGCTTCATCAAAGTCTCCCGAAGGGTGGGTTGGGTTCAAAACCCTTGCAATGTTCCACTCTTGTTCGAATTAATATAATAAGGAAAGAATGTTGACATATTACATAGTTTTGGTAGGTTTAGTTTTTCAGATACATAATAAAATACTTATGAAGAAACAATTCCAAATGGTTGTATATTGCCTATTTAAAGAAACATTAGGAATGAATTTATGCATTGCAGTATGTTTGGATCCCTTTCTCTTCTTACAATTACCAATTAAAAAAAATTAAAAAATATGCTACCAAATTATTTCAATAATTTGGCTCGACCTAGAAATTATCCACTTCGTTCTTTTTTTTGCTCAGAAAAATTGAAAATTTATCCATCCCTCATGTTTATAATTGCAATTTTCTCATCAATGGTCTTTGACCTCAAACCTACTCTTGCATTAAGATAGGGAAGATTGTCTCAAGATATAACACCATGGCCTGCTCTATCACACAACTCCCAAGCTATGTCCTCTAGAACTCTCGAGTCCAGATTTTCGGTATGTACCAAAACACCTTAAATATAAACCTGCTATTGCATCGTCATTGAAATGCTTCACGGAAACACAATTTTTCTGGAAATAAAACTTTGACCGTATCCAATCCTCAGTGATTTATACATGGAGTTATGATCCTAAACAAAACTACACTTTCAGATTGTGCATTCTTTCCATCTCCGCAATATCCAGGTAATCAGTCCAATTGTGTTGACCAAGATCATCCTTCTCCACAACCTTCAGTGAATTTGTGTCCCTAGATTTTTTCTGTGCACAATGCGCATCCTCTATGCAATTGCATAATATTTCTAGCACACAGCCCTTCTTCAAAACTTGTGACCCACAAAGATCGTCCATTATTTTGAAGAAAATTAAAAAAACAAAAAATTGCTGCAAACATAAAATACCTCTTTTTATTCATTAAAAAGAATGAAAAATATTTCTTAATTATATAGATCAAGGATCAAATGATCATATAGATTGATTTTAGACGAAATATCATTAAAATCTTATTAGGGTTGCAGACGTTTCCTTAAGTTGCAACTATACGTCTCTCAAATTCTATTGGGATTGCAGATCTAATAAACATGTTTGGAATGCCAATTTGGATGATTAATATCTATATAAATTACAATATATTTGGTTGCATAGTTATTAATTTCAAAAAGTTAATTTACCGTCAAAACTTCATAACAGCTAAGTAAGTGTGGCCAAATCAGGTACACAATTCATCAAAATTCTTGATGGAAAATAATATATTGATGCTAAATTTTGAAGAGCTGACTATATATGACATACTCAAAACCACAAGATTTGATATTCAAAATCAATAAATGTGCATCCCAAGCAAAAATCATGAGATTTGTAATTTCGCAGTTTAAATGCCGAATTCACCAAATATTGCCACTTAAAGTTATGATAGGCAGAAGAAAGTTTTGTGAGTCATGTTAACTGCTATGTTTTCGTCTAAGTACTGAGTTATTACTGAGCTTGAGTTTCCTATAGTAAATTTAAAGTAAATTGAGTGCAGAAGTTTGTTGTTTTGGTTTGGTGGACGTGGTAAATGTGGAATGGTATAGTGGTTTTTATGCATTTTAGAAACTAAATGTACCATTTGCGGTTAGCTTTTCAATGATAAATATTTTTGCAATTATCAATATTAATGTGATGTCCCAAGTTTGAATCAACCGGTTTCTTATATTTTCAAATATGATCCACCCAATTTATAATAAGACCAAATAGTGTTAATGGAAAACCTACTTGGAACAGTCTAAGCCTCAGAAGATCACCAAAACAACAATTTTAATTTTAATAAGTTCTTAATGTTTCCATTTAGATTTTTATAAAATCTATCTTTTTCCTTCCCGCTTTTCTGGAACAAAATAAGGCGACCACAAATTAGTCTTGACAACTTTTGTGTTTTTCTTATAGGGACTTACTCTAGTATAAACTGTTATGAATTTCAACTTGAAAGTTGTCTTCTGAAATCATTAGCACATGTTAGATATATATATATATATATATATATACATATCATAAAAGGGCTAAAGTTGAGATTATATTATTAATAATTGTAAAAGAAAATACATAAAATCTTTCATACCAAAGTGCGTTCTTAATAGAAAATAGGAGGGCTAATAGTCTATCTGAAAATCAACTAAGTTTACGCCCTATACAGAAGAAAAATCATTCTAAATATATCTATTTAAAAACCAAAACTCCCCTATGTGCCATCTACAATAAGCGTTTCTAAATTTTCCTTCAAAATTACTACTAAATCTGCTCTGAACTGGAAAGAATGAGGGAACAGTGTTGTACCCTAAACACAACACTAACACACATAGAAAGGGGAAACACAACACCTGAGTCAAAAGGAAACCACCACAGCACCGACTACTTGAACTCTTTAAACCACATTTCATAATTATTTTACAAACCAAAAGAATAATTTACCTTTTAACTTCAAGCCCTACTTAGCCCTCCTTGTATACAGCATGATTATTAATAGGTGTATATCTTCTGTACAATTTTTAACAACTTTGAATCCCGCCTATATTCAAATGCATGTCACAGGTCATTAGTAATTTGCATACGCTGATTGAAAGAATGCAGACTTAGAAGTATACAAAAATCATATCAATTGACAGTCAAAATGCCTCAACTAGAATGGACTTGTGGTTTAAATAAATAGTTGAATAAGATATGATAGGTAGACAAAACATGTTGACTTGGTGGTCTGTATCTCTTTGGAGATTCGGGACTTAATTTAATCATCTCTTGTGGATCGAATTAAATCCGGCATTTGTATTAGGCATCGATAGTTCGAGTTTTTGGTGCAACGGCAAATAATTCTAATTCTAACAATTGGTATTAGAACCTTGAGTCGCAGGTTTGAGTCTCTTTTCAGTCAGTGCTGAGTCATTTGTATTGGACATTGACAGTTCGAACTTTTAGTACAACAACAAATCTTTCCAACAAAACATGGCAAGTATTAGAAAATACAAGGTACCAAGTCTAAATCCAGTGCCTTCAAACCTTGGCAGTAGGATCTAATTTGATTCAAAGTTGAACCTTGGGACAGATGTAATGTTCCCTTTTAATCCACAACTATATATGAATGCTCTCAAGGTGTTCTGTCAGGGTCTAGTTATGTCAATAGTACCATAAGAATGAAAACTCAAATAGGGCAACCAAGTAATGCTCTTTTTTCTAATCCAAAGTTTTTTGTAAAAGGTCTCTGAACACTGGAACAGACAGACCATGCATATTAAAAAATTCTGTTGGTTCCAAATACATAATAAAAAGACGCCCATTCTAAAAAGTTCCAAATTAAGCACCAAGATTCAAATGAAAATTGTGTACAATATTCACAGAAAATGATATATTTAAGTACCGACTCATCACATCTTATAAAATTGTGTCTCATGAATTTGGCAAGCTGATTTAGACAATAATGGTACGATCCGAAAGATTAATCTCAATATTATTTAATTATATTGAATTTCTTTTCACTTATTACCCTGCAAATCATCATTAGAACGACAAAAAAATCTCTTTCTTATCATCGAAGAGAATAAGATTGCAGTATTAGAATACAGTAACCAACACAAATCAGAAGCTAACTACATAATACATATAAACCACAGAAATTCTGCTTAAGATGGATGGTGGAAAAATATAATTAGCTCATTGCAAACATCTCATAATATAACCATGAAAAGCAGAAGTGTGATGGGCAGCCGCGAATGATTTGCTCGCATGCTGAAAAAATTCATTCATTTGAGAAGGCGGGCAAGCCATTCTTGGCTGTCTAACACACACTGCCTTATATGAAATATCCATATAATGCCTATATGATCATCATTCACACTAAACAAAATATATATAGTGACAAATGTTCATAGATAAAGAAGTATATTACTGTTTGTGGATTTGACATGGAGAATAAATTAAAAGAGCAATGTGCTTCTTTTTAAGTCTTTATGCTTTAAACTTTATGAGGAGATTTCACCATCTTTTGGAATATTAACATTTTTCTTCTGCACAGCATGGTCGAAAAGTCATTTTTTTTATAGGGTGCATTATGCCTTCAAAGGGCATAAAAGGGTTAGCTACTTTAGAGGGAATATAATTGCGAAGTAGAATAACAGATACACACAAACCATAACAAGCAAGGATTAGTCACAACCATAAGTGCGCAGCATATATATGACAAAGAAGATAAGAATAAGGCATGTCTAAAGGTAAAATGGGTAAGGAAAGATGAAGGAATTTCTCATTCTCTTGTTTTTATTATTGAAATTATTCTGGTGGTCCTGCTAATGTATAGGGCTATTGAGTGCCCTTCATTTTCTATTTGGCAATTCTCATTACTTAACTGGTTTCGTCTCCTAGTTTAAATTTGGCATGGAATAGTTTGTTTATTGAATTAATATACTTCAACTAGATCAAAACATTAGGGAAGAAGATTGAATTACTTAAGGAGACATAAATGGATAAGAAAAAATTATTAGTGTCACAAATTTAATGGAAGTCTTTTAGAGAAAATTTTGTAGAAGTTATTTTTAATTAAGGGCTATAAAAGAGTTTTAAGTGGGGCTTTAATTATTTTTATAGATAATAAATGAATATTTAATGAAACATGAGCACAAAATTTTCAAAGGCTACAAGGATACAAGAGGAGCAACTAGGTACACTCAAAGTCACAACAAGGAAATAGTGAAACAACAATCAAACATGAGAGAATTGGAACAATGACATGACAATGGATTTAGGACAATTGATATATCCTAATTATCCATAATAAACTCTAAGTGTTTGTTTGTTTGTTGGAATTAGACTGGAATTGGGAATGTCAAATCATGGAATTGAAATTTTTGATGTTTGTGTTCAAAACATGAAACTGAAATAGGGATTTGTTAATTCCCATTTACCCTCAAAACCAACATTTGACTCTTCCATCTAAATAGGTGGAATTGGAAAATCAATTCCAATTCCACTTAAATGGGAATTGGGGGTCAAGAAAAATTTATAATATTTTGAAATCCATACGCAAACAACATTTTCCATCTTCTCATTATGAATTCCAAGTGAACCAAATGATTTCACCCATATTCTAAAATTATTTTCAGAATTTAAGACTTCAAAAATTGTCAAATACTAGAATTTGGCAATTCGAGCATTATTTAATTCCAACAACCAAACGGACCTTAAGTGTTTCTCGATATATTCCACATCTAGGACCACAAGGACCTTCCCTTTTCTCTTGCATCCATTGATTGTGCATTCAAGAATGGTGTCCCACCCACTCTAGATAATTTGGATATTTAATACCATCATGCAATATTTTAATACTAGTTGCACAATTTTGTATAGTAGACCTAGAATAACATCAACTAATTTTGTAAAGTAGCTCATTCATATCATTGAGCCTCTCATCGTATTTACCCTTAGCTCCTTCGATTTAAATATCTCCTCAAAAGGCACATCCTAATTATTTCAATTGAATTTAATATCCATATTTTTTTGCACAATTTGTTTCATTATAACTTTAATTAAGTAAGAATATTTTGATGTTTAACCTATTAACATCTAGAAAAAAAACTTTTAGGGTGTTGAAAAAGACATTAGCTTCCTTTATAGGTTGCCTACCTTACCTCCCAAAATATCTACCACCAAGGTACTTCACTAATTCTATAGGTTGATGAAAAATAAAAATTTGTAGGATGAGAGGATGTCCCTAAGAACAATCCATTCACTTATTGAACACAAAACTTATCATTTAGATCTCCAATTTCAATAGCACTTTCTTTACCTTTATAGCTATTACACATACTCTTTGTACTAAAACCTTTACCTATGGCATCCTTATTATTTCCCTATGGTTGAGGGACTCAACCTTTACAAAAGGAGAAAAATCTTCTTAACTATGGGGTAGTTTCATAGTCTTCCTAAAATTATGATTAGCAAGAGATGAAGAAATTCTCATCCTTGAAGGGGATAAGAAAGTGAAGGGTTTCAAGTTTAGTGCATGGTGAGATACAATAATAATGACATATTGGTGTAATGAGAGAATAAATACACTACAATCTACCTCAAGCACAAAGTGTTATATTGGGTGTTTGTTCTTTTGAGTATTATATGTGGGAGAAAGTACATGACAATGAGATTGATGTGACACATCTTGATTAAATGATTATTATTTTCAGCTATTTATTATATAATATTTAATATGTAACTAGGGAGTCAATATAGGATTTTAACACATCAAACAATTATCCATAGTTTATTTTGTGGGGAATGTCTTGATGAAGATGAACAACAATTAGAGTTAATTTTTGAAAATTTTAAAAACATAAACTCTGTTTGCCAATCTCTTACCAAGATATGTTATAAGGTTCAGATAGGATGATTCCATCAAGATATTGTGATGAAATTCATCTATCATAAAAAAATTATCGCTATTGGATGGCTCTGTAAATGCATATAGCTTTTTTAGAAAGAGATCAGACATCATGGTTGAATAGTACTAATTTCTCCAAAATTATGCATAGATAGAAGAATAAGGGAGAGAAATAGAAGCAAAGTGGTGACAAAATGAAAATAATTGATTAAGGGATATAAGAAAACTTGTTTAAAGTTTTTTTTTTTAAATCTAAAAAGATATATTGAAAGTCTTGATGTTTTCGAAACATACACATTATACAACATATGCAATAGGAATGCCTAGTCAATGAAACAATGCAAAAGTCTCATCCATTTATCAAAATAAAGAATTATACAATTAAATTTTAATGTATTGCAAATGAATGAGCATAAATGCAAGTATAATCTCAATTGGGTTCACCAAAATAATGTGTAGGAAGAGAAGCCATAGAATACCATGTACATTAACCTAGGTCAATCCTTCCCTATACAATATTAGAGACATGAGAAAGTTCAAGGCTTGATGTCCACAAGGAAGATCCACAGCATCAGAGACTCATACTCTTGCAAATTGCATGTAATGGGGATTGGTTGTGAATGTGTGCAATTAACTATGTAAATGAAGGCTAAAATTAGAAAATTTTGATAGAATGTAGTAAATATAATACATAAATACATAATAGAGTCATATATTTGGAAAGGAAAGCTAAAGAAGAACTAGTGTTACAAAAGGGTACAAACTATGTTGGACATAGGAGCTAGGTGTCTCTATCTTGAAGGTGGTTTTATGATGAGCTATAGTTGGAAAAAGGCTAAAAATTCTACTAGATTATTGTCCACCAAATTTTAACGAATAATGTATGATTGAGCTAGTGACCAACTCGAGTGTCTAGCATTATGGGTGCCTAGTAAAACCCATAGTTTGTTTCTGGATTAAGGTTTAGGGTGCCTTGTAAAACCGTTATGTTTAGGCTTCTGGCATATTTTGTGTTGCAACTTGTCCATATTATGATATTTTGTTAGGTTGTGGGTTTGTTGTTGGTTAGCTATTTTTTGTATTGTTGAATCTTATGTAGCTATTGGGGTTCCAGATTCCCCTCAAAATTTATTCACAAAGGGTTTCTGGTCCATTAAAAATATGTTTCCTTCTAATAAAAAACTTTAATGCCTAGGCTTTTTTTTTGTAAATTGGAGTTTGAAATTTTTCCTCACTATCAACTTTGTGCACCCATATCACTGTCTTAATTGAAATCTTTTAGATTGAAATAAACATTTGAAATTGAGGAAATTTTTGTTCTAGGGGATTTCCTAAGTAAAACCTTATGTTGGTGTTCCCACCTCCACAATAGTAATAAATGATGATAAAAATATTTGTGTGCTCCCTAAGGAGCACACAAAAATAAACAATATGTAGATTGAAATGAAGACCTTAGTAGGCATGGCACCCTTTCTTGAATTTCATATAAGGTAGTGTTAACTTACTCTCATTAAGTCTTGTAAAAGGCTAGTACAACATGATACTAATGATGAATCATAAATAATGAGTGATACTTAATAAAAATATTACTATAATATTAAGAGTTCCTTCACACTACTTTACTAGATTGATCTTGTTTCCTTAGGATTATAGAGATAAATACTAGAAGGTCTTGTAAATGAGATTTGGAGTTGATTTACATGTAACCAATATCTTTTCAAAAGAAACCTTTTCAAGAGATGTGAATAAATATTATATTTGTTAAGGACCGAAGAAACATCTTAACTTTTAATTTTGGGGCCAAATTAGGAGGACACCTGTGCATTGGGTGTTAGTGTCCCGAACATTTTAATAGTTTAAAAGACTAAATTGACAGGACACTAGTACATGGCTCTAGTTTCCAACTCAATTTAATAGTTCAAAGGGCTAGCTAATGTACAATGTCATCAAGTTCTTTGATCTACAGCTAATATATGCATATTTTCATATGATCCGTCATAAAGGCCAAAATGATGCCAAAAACTACATAAAATTATGAGAGATACATAATGTTTGATGCTACAATAGATAATTTCTATTTTATTTATTATATTAATTTTTTTTTCATAATTTTTTTTACAAATTATAGTAAAGATGATAAAAAAGTTTTCATATATGTTAATACATTATAGTAATACTTTGTACAAGAAAATCCATTCTTTAATGACTCATAATTAGTACTTGATCTTTGGTTGGATACCAATTTGAATTAGTAGATCCAATACTACATTTTTTAGAAATTGATAATTACCTATAAAGATTTTTGGTTGACCCATTCTAAGTTCATTGATTAATTTGATTTACAAGATGTTAACTCATTGTAAATAAATTTTGAATTAATATTTTCTTAAAATTATAATAATGTGAAATTTTACTTATTGAACTATGAAAAGAATAATTAAAATAATTCAGCTTGTTCTCAAATCTATGATTTTGTACACTTTACATACATCTAGTTTCTTTGAATAGACATAAATCTTATAACATCAACCTATACACATTCTTTTAATAATAAATTTTCTCATGTCAAGAAAACTTAAAATTCTTAGCTGTGAACTAGCTAGTAGTAGAGTAAGATTGTGAATTCTCTTCCAATAAATGAATTCAATAAAATATAAAAGTTCTAATTAATTCTTATTAAAAAGGTAAATCATTCATTGTTATATTGAAAATGTGGAAGATCAAAGAGATAATATTTTCACAATCTATAGACCAAATTGTAACTATATTTCTGTATTCAGTTGTGTGGTATTTTTTGTATTAACATTTCATATCATACTCCATGATATAACATTAGAATGAGAGTTAGAAGAGAACAAAAGATGATGTTCTCTTGCATCTCTCATCTTAATGTTTAATCATGGAGGATGATCAAAAACATTGATACAAAAAACACTACACAACTAAATCTAGAAATATATTTACAACATAGAAGATGATAAAAAAATATAGTACACTATTTTTTTATAAAGAAAAGGCTAGATCTAGATTGTGTGTGTGTGTGTGTGTGTGTGTGTGATAAAAACATAAAGATTTTAATAAGCATATAAAATTTTGTAGGAAGGCATTGCTCCATGAAATTCTAAAAGAAATGTTTAAGTTGAAACTTAAAATCTACATTGTTTATTAAAATACTATAGACTTCAAATTCAAAATAAAAAAAGAACAAAAAAATAATTGTATTAGAGCTCGGAAGGAGAGATTAGCCTCCCTTGAGCCATTTTCATGCTCTTCCTCATCCTCTCCTACTTCCCTTTGTCATATATACTTTTGAATCTACCATCCTCTGCATGTGGACTATTGGCATACTTCTCCTTTCCTAAATTATCACATGTCCTTGTGGGGTTCTCATCACAACCTGTTCTCAATCTAGATCCCATGGCTCGATATCTCACAGTGGGGAACCTTAAGAATCAAAGATTGGCAGTAGACCTACTTCCATATTCTTCATTCTCTGTTCTTCTTCATTCTCCATTACTAAATTGTGGGATTTGAGAAAGTCCCTTACCCATGTAGACCCTTCATTGTGAAAAATATTGTATAATTTCATCAAGAAGTCAATCCTTTCTCTAATATCTAACCTCCAATATCTGAAGATCTTTGGATCCTTAATTTTTAGAATCAGGTATTATTTTGGACACTGACCATTAATCATTGCTACACCATAATCTATAGGTCTTTGGATAGTAAGATTACCATCTTTTTTCTACAAAAATATAGTCAAATCCACAAGTAAATCACTAAGAAAAACTTTCCTGCAGATCCTTTCTGCTACCCTTTTTCTCATACCCACATGCACCAACATTTCTAGAAGCACCACCACTATATTCATGTTGACTCTATACCTATGGTTGGCACTAATAAAATTGTTTCCTCAAATCCTCATAACTACCTTGACCACCATACTTTGTGGGTCTTGTAAAATTTCTTGCATTTTCTCATCCATTGTAGCTCGTAGAAAGGTGACTTGGCTTTTTGGACTCGCCACTCTTAACACTTGATTGGAGAATCCATTTAAAATATAGAATACTATTACTAAACTAGAATAACATGAAAATTGAGAATCGTGTACTAACATTTTTAATGTCTATATTTGAAATGTTTTTTTCCTTTCCATTATAACCAAACCTTAAATTATCTAAAAATGATGAAAATAGAAGAATTTTCAACTTTAGAATCATAAAAGTGTGCTAATTTTTAATATTTAGAAAAAATATAAGATTCACCACTTAAGAAGAATTAAAAAAGAAATCACATTCTCATAAGAAGAGGATCTTGAAAGATCTATTCTTTAAGGAAAGGATCCATGATTAATACATTCTAAATAAATAGACTTTCAAAAGTGGTGGCTAGATGACTCCTAATAAAATATTAAAATAATACCTTATAATTGAGTTATTGCTTTTAAATCTTAATAACCAAATATTCAATTTTTTTTAAAAAAAAATCATGTTCCTAAACATTTACCGAGCCATGCTGAAAATTTTGAAATCTATAGATAAAACTAACTTGTGTTGCCACCTCATCATCAAATCCAACTATGTGAATTTTCTCTCATAGGAAAACCTTACAAGCCCTCATTTGGAAAACTTATTGAATTTGAGTAATCAAAGGTTTAGGTTAGATAGCAGTTAGAATCAAGGTTTCAATCTTCTATTTGTTCCTTTTTATTGAAAGAGGTTTCAATCTATTTTAGAACCAAAGTTAGGTATTTATTTGTATAATGAGTTATTATAGTGCTACTAAAATATTAATAATATTTTTTTCATAATATTAGGTAGATCTTAATTTTGATAGCACTCATTAATTAAAGGAGTTCATCATGTACTGTGTTGGTTAAGTGGTGTTGTTGTTGGGCAATTATGATGGTGAGTTTGTGCCTTAGTGGATTCAATGTCCTAGAAGGTTTGGGCCTCAACTTTGTATTAAGGGGATGAGTTCTCCAAATGACATTTTGTGCTAGCATGACTCATCATATCTTTTTTATTAAAAGTAAACTTGTTTTACAGGGACTAGAAACCCAAATCCAAAATTAAAAAAATACTATAAACAAACAGTCTGCAGCCAACAACTAAACAAAGACAAACCAACCAGCAGACAAAACAAACAAAAACAAGGGAACAAAACCCTAACATATTACAAAGAATTTACTAGTTCAACAATTTTCCTAACAACATCCTCATGAATACTCCTAACCTTATTGATAATACTATTAAGAGAAGTAGTGTCACCGGTCATGTTAAAAAGTTTACTAGAAATTTATTTTAAAAAATCAATGAAATTCAAATCTACTAACATTCTATTCATAGACCTTGTGCAAATAGTACAATTGTTATATCTAACTAGTCAAGTTTCTTAGTTATTATAGTTATGTAAAAACTAATTATTTTATCTTGCAAATCATTCTATATTTATGAAATAAGCAAGACAATGAGATCTTTTCTTGATTTGTATTTTAAGTTTAGAAATATCAATGAAATCTAATTATTTGAAAATTATTTGTTCTACCATATTATTTTATTATTTAAATTTGTCAAAATCAAAAGTAATTTTTTAAAGCTATATAATATAATACATTCTATATTTTAAGCTATGTTCTTTCTTAGAGAAATTTATGAGCACACACAAGCTTTATTGATAATTATGAAACAATAATAATTTTACATTTCTTTTATTCTATTTTAACTAGACAAAACCTACTTTGACAACTGATTTTAATGATATTTCAAAAAAGTAATCACTTTAAATTTTGAATTGATTTTTTCAACTTTGATAGAAGATACTATATTAACTAGTTATTCATAAAAATTCATGACTTACTCTCAAGAGTTAAGGATAATTTTAAATAAAAAGTAATAGTTAAGCTATACTGAATATTTAATGCAAAGATGCTTTTGAAAAAGAAATATTATAATAGAAATAGCTTAAATATATATTAATATTACTATATAATTGATATTATAAAAGAGCATATATTTGTTCAATTATATACCAATATTATTATATTACTAGGAATTAAAAGAGCATATATTTAAAAAAGAAAAGATTAAAAGAAGGGTAAAAATTTATGCAAACACAAAAGAGATACAAAACAAGAAGAAAAGTCACAAGAGACACAACTACAGAGCCTATCCCTATCCTCTAACTGATCTAACATACTAGGTGGCAAGTGCCCCTTATCCACTATATTCCAGTCGGTGCATTTAGTCCCAAGCCCATTTAGTCAAACAATCCACAACACCATGAAAGAGCATATATTTAAATTATAAGCTAGTTTTTAAATAAATTGTCAAGATAGAAATATTTTCAATATAGATACTATTGATAAATTCTACATTGAACAAGAATAAATTTATTTTCACAACCTCTCATTCCAAGGATAATTTCTGTTGAACAAGGGGGCTTTGTTCTTGGCTAAGGAACAACTAAAGGGGCTTTGATTGCCCATGAAACCCTTCATACAATTAATGAGCATGATATCTCATCCTTTGTCATGAAGTTGGATATGATGAAATCGTATGATAGACATAACTGGTCTTTTCTTCTCCAAGTTCTTAAAATGTTTGGTTTCTCCTCTAAATGGTGCAAATGGATCAAAGCTTGCATATTTGGGGCTCATTTTTATATGCTTGTTAATGGTGTTTTAGCTAGTGTTTCCTCTTCATCCCAAGGGGTCAAACAGGGGGACCCATTGTCCCCCTTTTTGTTTATCATGTCATGGTAGAGGCTTTTAATAGAATTATAAACTATAGGAATGAGTGTGGGCTTTGGGTTGGAGTTAATATTGTTGGTACTTCCATGTCTATCACTCATTCACTCTTTGCTGATGACACTCTGCTATTTGGGAAAGAAAATATTCATGAGGCTAAATAAATTTAAAAAGTTATGGATTTATACACAGCTTTTTTAGGGCAATGTATTAATGTTCACAAATTTAAGGTTTATATTTTTAATACCCCCTAGATTATTTCAGAAAGGATTGTGAGGATTTTGGATTTTTCTCAGGATGAATTGCCTTCTACCTATCTTGGTGTTCCTTTTTTTGTGGGTGCAAACAAGCCCTCCTACTGGAAATCTATCATTGATAGAATTAAGAGCAGGATTGCAACTTGGAAGGTTCACTAGCTATCTTTAGTAGGCAAAACTTTTCCCATTAAAATTGTTCTCTCTGCCATTCCTAATTATTACATTTCTATTTTGCAATCCCCTAAAGGATTTATTCAAAAAAATTAGAAATTGATTAGAAAATTCCTATGGACAACATATATGAATGGCTAGAAAAAATTACCTTTGGTCTCACTTTTTGATTTAGCTATATCATATGAATTAGGAGGAGTTGGTTTTCATAATATTTCCAATTGCAATGAGGCCTTAGGGGAAAAATTAGTTTGGCATATGTACTCCAAACCTCAGACTAAATGGTGTTGGATAATTCAAGAAAAATATTTGGATTGTATGGATTCTTCTAGGGTAATTACTATCTTAAATCCACCAAAAGGATCTACTATTTGGGATTTTAGGATGGCCTCTCAAGATGTGATCACTTCCTATATTTCTTGGGAAGTTCACAATGGAGAAAGCGTGAACTTTTGGCTTTATTCTTGGAATGAATTTCCACCCTTAGCCACTATTAACTCTCTCCAAGATATTTATACTCCAACCATTGATATTTGGGACACTAAATTAATTGACTATATTTTAGTTGTTAACATTCATTTAGGCATGGTCTTATGGAAGGACCCTTTGGATCTACCTATTCCTTCGGATAAAGCTCTTCTATTCAATGAAATCCTTTCTTAAAGATTTATTTATTTATAAACCATTTATATGACTCCCTATTTTGGGCACTTGCTAAAGATGGGAAGTATTCAGTCAAGTATGGTTACATTGCAATTCAACATGCTCAAGCCAATCAGGTAAAGCATAGAGCCTTTTCATTTTGTTGGAATAGTTCTGTGTTGTCAAAAGTTGGATATTTTGCTTGGTTTTCTTTAAAGAAGCAAATTATAACTAGTGTCAAGTTACAAAGATTAAAAATTACAAACTCCTTTCGGTGTGTTCTTTGTAATGAGCAGTTGGAGACTGTGGATCATCTTTTTCTTAATTTTTCTTTTGCTCAGCAATGTTTTTATTTTTTTATGAATAAGCTTAATCTTTCTATGCCCTTACCGAATACTCTTTGGAGTCTATTTCAATCTTGGCTAGTTCTATTTTCTAAATCTATGTTTGCATGTATATGGAAGTGCCTCCCAGCCTCTATTCTTTGGGCCATTTGGTGGGAACAAAATAAGAGAATCTTTAGATAATCACCATCATCTTTATCATTTGTCTTGGATGGGCTTGAAAGAGTAGTTGTGTAGATTTTCAATGCATATGTTCACAAATATAAGGGGAATCATGTTTTTACCCCCTCGGATAACTTTCTTATCAATCAATGGAAGAGATTAACATTTCCCTCTCTCCTTGTCCCTTTATGCCCATCCAAGATCCCTATGGTGAGAACACAAACTAAAAGAATTCCCCCTTGTCAGAATCAATTTAATTTGATCTTTGATGGTGTGTCGACTAAAGGAAATCTAGGGAAGTCTTGTATTGGGATAGCTATTTGAGATCATCATGGTTCTATTTTAGCAATTAAGTCATCTGCCATTCCCCAAGGTACCAATAATATGGTTGAGGCCTACTTCATGGTTTAGTTCTTGCTAAATCTTTGAAGATTTCATGCTTACATGTTGAAGGGGATTCAACAGTCATCATTAATGCCTACATTAATAGAAGGATATTAAATTGGTCTTTTCAGTATAATATGAATCAAATATGGGCATAGCTTGGTTCATTCCTGAGTGTTACATTTCACATACATATTATGAAGGTAATTTGTTAGCAGATAATTTGGCAAACATGGGTGTTGAGGAAATTAGTGTTAATACTTGAACTTTGTTGATTGATTTATCTATTTTTACTAACCTTTGCATATTATTTAAAGTGAAAATTACTTGTCCCTTAGCTAGTTATCCTTCATCAAGCTCTCCTGGTGTATGTTAGTAGAGTTTTGTCTTATGCAAGTACATTCACATTATAGATTGATGGAGGTATGTGTAATATGCCATCATATTTCATTTATGTTCATTTTTGGGAAGAATTTATTCATTGTTTTGTAGAGTTTATTGTGTCCCTTAAGGATGATAGTATGAGAATGATGGTGGTATTTGTAATACATAGTCTCAATTCAATGTTGGTTCAGATTAATTGATTATTTTGGAGTATTTATTTTTTACTCAATATTATGATGGAAACTTTTATTGTTACATGAGTTCATATGTGTAAATTTCTTTAAATGCATCTTCTTGGCAGTTGGTATTGCATTGTTGTGATTTCTTTGATTAATTTGGCCCATCTCTACATTTTTTTTGAGGATCATATTTCTGATGAACAGGTTGGTATGATGTTTAATGTCACTTGTCCTAACTGCATACAAGGGTGGTCATGCAACCCTCTGAACAAGAAGTAGAACCATCCTTTATTGTTTCAACTTGGGAGGCTTTGTTGGCCACTGTCCCTCCTTTTCTCGGGGATAATGTTATTTCTAATAGCCGACATGAGAATTTTGTTTCTAACCTACATGGTATTGAAGACATGGTGGTCGAATAAGTTGATTGTTTGGTGGTACTTTTGGTTGATATCTATCATTTCATATCTATTTTGGACAGCCTACTGATCACATTCATTTTGCTCCTCGGGAATGATGCGTAGGATTTTGGATATGTCTTACAAAGTTTGAATTGTACTTGTTGATATGTATGTATCAACTCATGGTTATATGTAAATAGCCCATGTAAAATGTAATCACATGGCTATTTGTATGTGTAATTAGCCCATGTAAATACAAACATATGGCTATATGTATTTGGGTCATGTTAATTGCTCATGGGGTTTCTATTATAGGTTTAGCCACAATTGGCATATATGGGGGCTTTCTACCAGTTGTCATTTTATGGTGGTTCTGTTTGTTGGCTTTTAAACTTGTTCCCACACGGTGCCAGGTTTACACTATGATTGACAAACTGGTTAGTCTTCGCTCCAAAGTCTAATAGGGAAAAAGTGTCATTAATGAGGATAAAGAGAAATCCTCCTTCTTCTTTGAGTTCCACATCACTCAGGCAGGTATTGCCTTATCTGCACACTCATGACTCCTCTTGAGTTGATGAACAAAAGCCCTGTAGATGCATTATTGTGGAATAGTTCTTAGACCCCTATGGGTATCCTATACCCCAATGAAACCAAATCTGATGCAATAACCTGCTTGCATGAAATGAGTCTGAAAACTAGTAAGGACCTCCTACTGCTACTATCAACATGAAGGAAAAAGTATCTCATTGAATGATTGATGTTGGGTTGAATGGACCCCTGAAATACCCCTAATCTCCCATAGACTAGTGCCTTATCCAATGGGCAGCAGAGTCAAATACCTCACTACAATAGAGCTATGAAATAGTAAGACAACACACTCACCCTAACCAGATCATACATTACCAAACCACCTGTGCACCTAGATATGCTATCACCTATTCAAAGGAAGACCTAGGAACAAGTAATACATTAACCAGCATCCACTGGAAGACAAGCATGACATATCTTTGATACCCCAACTCATACACATCTTAACACCAGTCCTAGACCTAGTTGCTTCTGCGAAAATAACTCTACTGCAGACGCTCACTAGAAATGCAAGTAGAAGGACTACAACACCCTTGATGCTATATTCAATAAGTCTGAAACCCAAATGGAGACAATCTGATACAAGAACAAGTATGCTGAAATTTTATACATAAGACATCTGTTACAACTTCATTGTATTCCCATAGCCAGAGAGGAAAGAGGGAACACCCTATGTGTAGAGAAGAAGGAAAATACTGCAGGAAGAACATTCATAGGACTAGGGGAATGAACCCCTAGAACGGGATGAAAAGGAACCCTTCTAAATGATCTTGAAAATCCTTTTATAGGAACAAGGATTGCAACAAGCTACAGATCATTTAGAGCACAAAAATTAGGTCTGCAACCACCCAGTACAACAAGAAATGAAAGATTGCAGAAAAGCCTAGAAACTTAGAAAAATCAGATCAAAGCCGATGTACATTTGCATTGGTTTCATCATCATAGACTAACTACGATCACAAGTTACTACCTTCTTGTTGCAGGAGAAACAAAATTTGATGCCAGGACCAACTTGGAAAACTTTGCACGTACAAAACATGGAGATCACTGACATACCAAAACCCTGCCCGCCTGTAGGGAAAAACAAATCAATGCATTTAAACCAACGTTACACCCCAGGCAAGAAAATCTGATATGCGTAGCCGCACAGATCCTCACCATCAACCTCACATCTGCCACCGAGCTACCACATTCATCACAACCGGCCAACTGCTAGAAAACCCTAAACAATAAGGGTTGTCACATGATCACATTGCCAAGAAAAGGGTTATACGAACATAAGACACACCACCAACATTCACTACTAGGTACAAAACATCATGGCATTGAACAACAGGACTCTCGATCCAGTTCACAACACCTACCACCATCAAACCAGTTGAAATCTGCTGAACAAACCATAAATTTTGGTACTTCATGTAGCAAAAACCCTCTGCAAATTTGAAATCAAATGTAACGGCTAATCGGCAAAATTTAAAATGTGGCCATCGATCTCTTCCCCTTTCTTGGAAAATTAGGTGGTCATATTTAACCTCACAACAGTTGCGGGCCCCACACGCTTTATATTTCTTTAAACAAAATCAACGATCATCATTACACTGCGATGCTAAAAGTTGAGCATCTCACCTTAGCAGTATAGCGACAACCACTCGATCTTCATAGACTTGAAAATACTCTACTTCCTTTGAAAATTGTGGCCCCACCGACACCATCCAACATGTCATTTTGCCAACCAGTTAGAAGATGCCAACTCATTCCACCCTGGCAATGGACCCACAGGTTGAAACACTACACTGTAAAGAAGAATCAATGGCCGGTGTGATTTCGCATAGCTCTGACAAATCCTTCACACTTTAGTGACAACCGTTGATGCTTTGACACGTTAGGATCCTTTGACTCATTCAAAAACTAGGTCCCACCATTGATCACACTTGCACACTTAGGGAAAAGTTGACAAACAAGGCAGAAGTGTGAGATCGAAAACACACAAGGTTTTCACAACGACGAAGGGTAAAAAACACATAGGGTTTTCACATTAACACAAAGGTAACTGAGAAATGTGAAAACATCAGAGATTTTCATGCAGATCAAAAAGGGAGAAAACATCATGGGTTTTCGACACTTTGGGCAAATTCTAAGACTGTTTCCTGTAGACCTAAAAACTTGGATATCTCCCTAGATTTTATGATTTAGGAGATGCGATCTGAACTAGAGCAAGGTCACAACATAAAGAACACAAGGCCAAGAGTGCACATGATGAAACATTGTAGATTTACTTCGCAAGTTAAAACTATGATTGCAGGCATGGAAGGACAACATTACTTCAAAACATTTGCAGGGAACAGGCCATTTTCAAAGAATTTTGTGTTGACTGGAAAATGGACTAATAGTGGCTCTAGTTGGGGATGCATGCCTCTTACAGGCATGGAAAGGATTCAGATCTCTGGGGGAAGCAGACCATCCAAAGGACAAAACTAGGGAACCCCCACAAAAACCAGGCAAATGAATAGGAAAGCTGGAAAGGAAAGCACACAACTGAAAAGGAAAGACATATTTACAATATAATACAAGATTGAATCTGAGACAGGTGAGGTCGGTAAAACCAAATCATCAGGAACACCTGCTGGTTAACCAATTCACCAAGCGCCAGGACATATACCAACCGCGCATCAACTGAGCCCTGTAAGCATTACCGATACCAATGTTAACCGAGCAATATGTAGACATCACCAAGCACCCATAATGCTGAGACTCCTTCGATGACCGAGCACCACCACAAATACCAAGCACCAGAGAACACTGATAGGTCAGTAAACACTTAACCGAGCAACCAGTCTCCCAAAGTGAGATGCTCCTGCATTAGAAACCTTACTTAGTGGCCCTGGGCCACCAAAAGAAAATCAAAGATCCTCCAGAAACGAAGGTCTGATTCTCATCCACACATGCAACCGACCACCTAAAAGTATCATAATCATTCTATTGCAAACATATGTGGATACCCATGGGCTGAAGAATGAAACTAAACTGATCACTACCCATGCTCATGCTTCACCAATAATTTTGCAAAACTGCAACCATGACTCCTTGAAGCATGCTAACCTCTCTATCACACCATTTTCCTTCTCTTAGTGCTCAAATCACCTTATTAGGAAAAATCTCTCATCATTGAAAATATAATACCTAGAAGTTTTGTAGCAGA
This sequence comes from Chamaecyparis obtusa, assembly GCA_027943335.1. Classification (NCBI taxonomy): domain Eukaryota; kingdom Viridiplantae; phylum Streptophyta; class Pinopsida; order Cupressales; family Cupressaceae; genus Chamaecyparis; species Chamaecyparis obtusa. The sequence goes on along the minus strand of BSBK01001832.1, from coordinate 140,982 downwards.
ACTCAACATGGTGGTTGGAAGGCAGGGCAGATCTAGAGCTCACCTTATAGCTCCATCAGGTTCTTTTTAGTGTAGAGTCACCACCTCCTTGAAGAGAAAAAATTTGTACTTATTTGTATCTCTTCCAACCAACCAAAACTTCATCAGGCATCACTATTTATCAGGAACTGTACTGATCAAACAGAGAACTCAGAGTCACCACTCAGCACGCAGTGAGAAAATTTTACTAATGTGTTTTTTCTATTTGACTCTGTACAACAAGACTCTGGGATGATCCAGCCAAGCAGAAACTTGTTGTCCTTTACCTCTTCCCCAGAAGAGTCACCATTTTTGTTGGTGACTCGGATGGGGAAAATCAATCTGGTCAACAAAAGATTTTGACTTTACAATATAACCATAACCAGAGATCCTAATAGATGTAGTTCTTCATTGTTGTTCTCCCTAGTGGAGTCACCATTTTTGTTGGCTTTTACACTTGTTCCCACACGGTGCCAGGTTTACACTATGATTGACAAACTAGTTAGTCTTCGCTCTAAAGTTTGACAGGGAAAAAGTGCAATTGATGAGGATAAAGAGAAATCCTCCTTGTTTGAGCTCCACATCACTCAAGTGGGTATTTCCTTATCTACACACTCATGACTCCTCTTGAGTTGATGAACAAAAGGCTTGCAAATATATTATTGTGGAATAGTTCTCAGACCCCTATGGGTATTGTAACACCCTGCCAGGCAACCCAAGAGGACAAGACATAAAACCTCTATAAAATGCAAGTAGTGAATTTTTTTATTTTTTTTATTTTATTTTAACTAGAATAATATTCATCATTACACTTCATATTTCTAAAAGAATAAATAATTTTCTACTACTTGAATGTACGATTTATACAACTTAAGTCCTCCCGGGTTCTCTAACGTCGCTACTAAAGCAACATCGTATAAACCATTTACATGCATAAGATATTCACGGAATCATGAGCTTAAAAGATCTACATTCATTTTAATGCACCAAGTTAAATGTCCCTAACTTATTTCTTTTATTAAACATAGGTTAATCATCCAACATCATTATTCCTTTTATCAACTCATTCCATAAATTCATATTGATTTCATCTACATCTACTATCCTTTATATCACTTTTCTCTAATAATTTAGGTAAGAGATTAATATTCATTAAGGTAGGCATTATCCTAGGTATTTCATTAACATGAACCAAGTATTAACATTATAATCAAGTTACTATTTTATTGCATTGTTTCATAACCATTCATTGTTAATAATTCCAATCACTAACCTATCATTTCTCAATAATTTCCTTGGATCCTTTCATCAAGAGAGAATACATTATTTTTGTGATACATCATTATATATAACTATATTTAAGATTATTTCCTTTACATATGGACAACATAAGAGGATAGGAGAAATAACATAAATACTTTCTTTTAATGCTAGTAACATGTCCAATATTCCACATTCTTTTCCCTTTCTTTTACCTAGAACTACCCATTCCCTTATGCATTGCTTTGAATTGAGATTACATCAATACTACAAGACTCCTTTCAGGAGATTAAAAATTACATGAATACAAATACATAATTACATCTCAACATATTAAAATATCCAATAAGAAATCTTCAACTGCAGATCTGGAAAGGAATATGTGCTAGGATCATCCAAAGAATCACGATCAATACCTCGATATAAATATTAACCACCCAACCATGTGGAACCAATAGGCCCACTCCCCCAAGCTAGGAGATAGAACCAAAGGCCCATACAAGAGGTAATAACTATGAAATTCCTAAGGTGGTGATAAAATTTCCCCAAAGTCACAACACAAAAGAAAAGACAAGAAGACCACAAGCACTACTAGAGGCATGATCAAATTTGGTAGAGACTCTAAGCTATAAGCTAGGTGAGTGTCATCGCATAGCCCTCACCCCTTGGGTTGTCCTGGTACTAGCCACTCTTGGCCCTGGCCCCCAAGTAGGCACATGCGGAACCGAATGCCTCTCGTACAGACAAGGTCATCCAGTCGTACCTACGCATAGGTACCTTCTCCCACTCCCATCCTTAGTCTTTACTAGCACTAAAGGCATGGGCGACGCACAATTAATCTTGATTAGTGTGTAACTTCCTATTCCAATAATCTCCCATACCCAATTCATTTATTTAGGTTATCACTTGATTAAATAACTCATAGTAGGTTATCCTAGTACTAGCCACTTAGGGCCCCGGCCCCTCACTATGAGCCACTCACCTAGTGTACTTAGGTTCCCTAACATACATATAAAAATCATAAGAACATAATAGATTCATCACCAAGAATTCATATCAATTCCATAACAACATTTGATTGAGTTTAGGAAAACATATGTTGTCCCTAGTCCACTTGACAACCCTAAACCCAATATGACATTCAGAATGTTCCAAACATATAAGAAGACATCCAAGTGATATTATAAATATATTAAGAGTATACATAGATCCAATTAAGCAAAAAAAAAAATTCTAATAGCCTCTGGTAACCATACGAAACCTTAAAACTTAATGATGTTCTTAAACTGAATTATTTCAAGCAAGGATTAAATGCAAAGAATACTCATCATAGAACAGTCATCCATATCTTCCACAAAACAAATAATAAAGGAAATCTCTTCAGTGGAGATTTAGATAACATAATTATGGACTCTCAATTTTATTTTTAGGAAGATCCAATAGTGGGAAAGAAAGTTATGACTTCTGATTTAAAACATAAAATTCTGGTTAGGGTTCAGACCTGCCTTCACTAAAACGGTTGTAATTTTTACAAAACATAATTAAAATTCACCAAACCAATTGTAAATAAAATATAAGACTTAGGAGAATCTCTGATATCAAATTCAGACTTTTATATGATCATATCAGCCTGTAGCATACGAATACATTTGACAGAAAATTCAGAATCAAGAATGGACAGGCATAGTCTGCCAAAATGTCAAAAATAAGGCATTAATTCAACCCTAAAAATAAAATCAGAGAGATACCCATTTGAGATCTATGAATTTTACTTCCATAAAATCAATTTAGTAAAACCCTAGATGCAATTTAAATTATTATAATAATAGATCTCCAAAAATAGGTTGCTAAAAACCCTAGGAAAACACATGCCAATTCTTACAAACAAAAACTCAAAACTTTAAACTAACCATAGAAATGAAAAGTACAGATATAATAAATAATGATAATATTTAAATAGATCCATAATCTATCAGAGACATAAAGTAACTAAAATATTCAATCCATACCTCATGTCCTATGAAGGTTGAATCAAAGAAGGAAGGAAACAAAAGAGAAGACAAATCCAAACTTGAGATGCATCCTTCAAACCCTATCCACTTTCAGAAATCTCCATGAAAGAAAGAAATAATTCCACAGCAAAGAATCCCTCTCTCAACTACTGAAATTCTCACAAAAATGTCTCTCTCCCAAAAGCAAAGATAACCAAAAATTCTTAAAGACATATGCTTACAAACTCTCCCTCACATTTCTAAGTTTTCTCTCCAAAATCTCCATGAAAAGTAAGGCCATCCTCTCCTCAATGCTTCAGCCCCAAAATCTCCTCCCTTCAAATGAGAAAGTAGTGCATATAAATAGATGTCCAAAGGTTGAGAGGAAAAGTAACCAACTCCCAACTAACTCTTAACTAAAGGGTATTATAAAATAACTTAATATCATACAACTATATTACTCAAATATACAATAAAAGATTATTTGTATTCATTCATACACACATGTAATATTATCCTAACATATATGCATATGTCATCATTAATTACATCAATATCTATATATATAACCTATCCTCGTTATTAATAATTAACAATTGAGAATAATATACCTCACATTATTTAATATTTAATTATTAATAATATTATACTTTACATTAATCCCAAAATATACACCATCAACAATATCTACAATAATTAACATATAATCACATATAAATTATATATATATAAATACATATATGTGTGCACCCATATATATATTTCCATATATATATATATATATATATATATATATATATATATATATATATATATATATATATATATATATATATATATATATATATATATATATATATATATATATATATACATGCCAAATACCAAACACTATAATCTATAAGATTATGAAGTAATAGATCATAATATTATTACCTATTTATAATTGCTATAGGATATAACACTGAGGTAGAATAAAATCACATGCCTCAAAATAAATCTAAACATCGAAAGAGGCCATAAAAATCAACTATGAAACATAGCGAGAAAACCATAAGATCAAACAAGGTCAACCAAAGTCAACAAGGAAAGTCAAGCCAAACTCCTGAAACACAACATAGAAAGATTAACTAAGAATCATACCAAGAAGGAGAAATAAATAAAATGAGTAAACAAATCATACAACCAAATGAATTCAAGTGGCCACAAGGCACTAACTACAACCATGCCCCATCAGGTGCATTGGATCTGGGTTTTTGACCCAAAGGTTGACTGACAAAGAAGGAACCCTAATATTCTCAAATTGGAATAATGACAAAGGAAGACTCATGTAGGGGCCTTAGTACTATCTCCATAACAACAACCATCGAGGATTTGAGGGCATGCTCAGACCTGTGAAGCGAGGTGAAGTCGATGCCCGGTACCTGCAAGCCTGCATCACAAAGAAGAAATACATATGCACGAATATACATATAAAAGAAAACATTGCAGACAGATGACCAGGATCGATACATCGTGTGGACCTCAGCTATGTGAGTAACTACGACTTCATCCTGAATCATGAAAACACATCATGTATATATATACACTCAAAGCATGTAGCATCATCATAATGAAGGTTAGAATCTCAAGCATTGTATTAGTCTCTTATCAATACTAATAATAAATCAACATAATCAAATCATCAAGTGAGATACAAGATTCATCCAAGGTAACCTTAATAGAAGAAAATATAAATAACCACTTATATATATCTATCAAATACATATCTAATAACATCCTAACTATGTTCATAAAGGTCTTGTAGGTACTCAATACATACATACAAAAATGATACCTTTAGATAGTATGTCTGATATTAGAATCATTGAGTACTAGCTTATGAAATTATTATAAACAACTATAGGAATAGATCAAACAAGTATCATGTACAACTTAAGATGTAAGAAAACATCGAAGGATCTTAATTTTTTCAAAAACATAAAACTTATATTAGGGTTGGAGGGGTATTACATCCTCCCCCACTAAGATTCGACTTACTCCTGGAAGTCGAGAATGTGAACTATATATCACACATTATCTAACAGAATTATATTATTACTATTCTAGAACCTAATTTAATGACTGCACACATTCTTCTCCTATCAAGAGTTTTGGTAAATCCTATCTTATTACAACTTTAGTGTAGATTAACTCAATTCAACTAGTAATGACTTTCAAAAAGAATTACCTATGTGAGTCTATCACTTTATGCAGTAAGTTTGTTAACAAGATACTTGAAATTACATCAAAATTATTGTTATCAAGTCAAAATTCTAAGGTATTCATGTTTACTCACTAATATCAATATATTAGGAAATTGCATGTTTTACCAACTAAGATTATCACTTCCTTTCACAATATCAAAGTTCCTATCTATGGTAACCAGTATAAAAAAAGAAAGAATTTATGATATGTTTTCCCTTTTGAGACATAATCTAACCCTACATAATACAACTTGTGAGACCTTATTACAAATAGGGTCCAAAATTTGTGTCCCTTACAAGCTATGAAATACCAAACATAGAGAGGTATGTAACATTTATATTTGTTATGATCATGAAGGGAATACATCAAATAATTTTTATTTACTTTTGTAATCATGAAAATAAAACAATCTAGATACTTGAAACTTACCATTTTCATTAACACATAGTTTTATAAGAAATATTCCTTTCCATCAAAGCTTTAAGTAGAATTCCAATGACATAGGACACACAAATTTTACAATATACATATTCTAAGTCATCTTTCATAGTAGTTGTAGTGCTTGATTTCCAAAAACACATTCACACCCTAGAGGAGATCTAAACAATTTATAATTTATTGCACCATTATTTATTGAGTTGGGATCCCTTCTTAAAGCTTACTATTTATATATGCACTTTTTCCTAATTTACATGTCAGGAGGTTTCCATATAGCATTTACTTAAGAGTTATTTCAAATTCTTTATTTCATAATGATCATAGATCCATCAAGAGAGAAAGAAGTATATGAGTCCTACTACTATAACCACAACATCTAAATTAATAACATTAACTACTGTACATAACTTTAATTTATACCCTTTACCTATTTGAAACATTACCCTCATACACTTTAAAATTTTGAGATAACATCAGTTCTAAGTAAAAATTGAGTAAGGTACATTTCTATAACATTTATTTACCACAACAACTCCTTATTCATAGTTGTTCAATCACTTAATGTTGTTAATTTCTTACTGCTATGGTGTTGATCACAATGTATACAAAACATGAATTTGTTTCCAAAATACCCATCTAGGATCCTAACTATTCACTAGGCATTTTGCAAGATTTATATTTAATAAAAACAACTTCCATCATTAGTATAGATAATCCATCATTGCACATACTCTTCCCTAAAATTTCTTGATTATGTTATCTTAAATCCTTTTTGTGCAATTTAATAAGATATGCAGAAAGGATATAACTTCTTACCAAGATAGGAATAAAAATTCCTCTTCCTAAATGAAAATGTGAATTATAGCCTATGATAAAATCTTGGGGACATAGGTCCTTCACCCAAGGGTTTCCTAATTGAGTATTTACAAATTTTCCTGATATATTATTGCCTTGTCTAAATAATTTTAGTCATGCAAAACTTATTTCTTAAGAGGGGAGAGAGAAAGAGAGAGAAATGCATATGACAATAAATTATTTGTTCTTAATTTATTTATTTATTATCATTATTATTTTTTCACTTCTTTCCTAGGTACATATTATTAGCCATGTAATCTAATTATTGCCCTATCAGTCCTATCAAGTACTACCACAATCATTTCACACTTTAAAGATCCAAAAAAAATCTATTTCTAAGATACCTTGAGTAGGATAAAATTCAACTAGGTATTTGTAAGAAGATAGAGTGCACAACATTATATTATACGTAGGATCAAGGGGTAATATTATCTACTACCATAATTAAGATTCAAAACATTTAGCATCCTTTAACTTTTGACCCTTCTAGGGATACAAGTACCTTTCAAGAAAACAAACACAAGTCTCAAGAATTCTTTGTCATTCCATTAATATTATAGGAAACATACACTTAACACATCATTGATCTCATTATGCAAAAACATAAGTAATTGTTAGAATATAACTCAATCATAGAGGAATAGGTGTGCCCTTGTAAGACAATACAACATGAGAACACGAAATGTAGCCTTCATTTCCTAAGATTCAAGTTTTAGCATAACAACATAATCCAAAAAGAGACAAAGTAAAGATACTCAAGGTTATGCATAGGTGAGCTATGAGTCCCAGAGTTCCCAGTGTAGAAACCTAGGGCTCTGATACCAGATGTAACGCCCCGCCAGGCAACCCAAGAGGACAAGACATAAAACCTCTATAAAATGCAAGTAGTGAATTTTTTTATTTTTTTTATTTTATTTTAACTAGAATAATATTCATCATTACACTTCATATTTCTAAAAGAAGAAATAATTTTCTACTACTTGAATGTAAGATTTAGACAACTTAAGTCCTCCCGGGTTCCCTAACATCGCTACTAAAGCAACATCATATAAACCATTTACATGCATAAGATATTCACGGAATCATGAGCTTAAAAGATCTACATTCATTTTAATGCACCAAGTTAAATATCCCTAACTTATTTCTTTTATTAAACATAGGTTAATCATCCAACATCATTATTCCTTTTATCAACTCATTCCATAAATTCATATTGATTTCATCTACATCTACTATCCTTTATATCACTTTTCTCTAATAATTTAGTTAAGAGATTAATATTCATTAAGGTAGGCATTATCCTAGGTATTTCATTAACATGAACCAAGTATTAACATTATAATCAAGTTACTATTTTATTGCATTGTTTCATAACCATTCATTTTTAATAATTCCAATCACTAACCTATCATTTCTCAATAATTTCCTTGGATCCTTTCATCAAGAGAGAATACATTATTTTTGTGATACATCATTATATATAACTATATTTAATATTATTTCCTTTACATATGGACAATATAAGAGGATAGGAGAAATAACATAAATACTTTCTTTTAATGCTAGTAACATGTCCAATATTTCACATTCTTTTCCCTTTCTTTTACCTAGAACTACCCATTTCCTTATGCATTGCTTTGAATTGAGATTACATCAATACTACAAGACTCCTTTCAGGAGATTAAAAATTACATGAATACAAATACATAAGTACATCTCAACATATTAAAATATCCAATAAGAAATCTTCAACTGCAGATCTGGAAAGGAATATGTGCTAGGATCATCCAAAGAATCACGATCAATACCTCGATATAAATATTAACCACCCAACCATGTGGAACCAATAGGCCCACTCCCCCGAGCTAGGAGATAGAACCAAAGGCCCATACAAGAGGTAATAACTAGGAAATTCCTAAGGTGGTGATAAAATTTCCCCAAAGTCACAACACAAAAGAAAAGACAAGAAGACCACAAGGACTACCAGAGGCATGATCAAATTTGGTAGAGACTCTAAGCTACAAGCTAGGTGAGTGTCATCGCATAGCCCTCACCCCTTGGGTTGTCCTGGTACTAGCCACTCTTGGCCCCGGCCCCCAAGTAGGCACATGCGGAACCGAATGCCTCTCGTACAGACAAGGTCATCCAATCGTACCTACGCATAGGTACCTTCTCCCACTCCCATCCTTAGTCTTTACTAGCACTAAAGGCATGGGTGAGGCACAAATAATCTTGATTAGTGTGTAACTTCCTATTCAAATAATCTCCCATTCCCAATTCATTTATTTAGGTTATCACTTGATTAAATAACTCATAGTAGGTTATCCTAGTACTAACCACTTAGGGCCCTGGCCCCTCACTATGAGCCACTCACCTAGTGTACTTAGGTTCCCTAACATACATATAAAAATAATAAGAACATAATAGATTCATCACCAAGAATTCATATCAATTCCATAACAACATTTGATTGAGTTTAGGAAAACATACGTTGTCCCTAGTCCACTTGACAACCCTAAACCCAATATGGCATTCAGAATGTTCCAAACATATAAGAAGACATCCAAGTGATATTATAAATATATTCAGAGTATACATAGATCCAATTAACCAAAAAAACAAATTCTAATAGCCTCTGGTAACCATACGAAACTTTAAAACTTAATGATGTTCTTAAACTGAATTATTTCAAGCAAGGATTAAATGTAAAGAATACTCATCATAGAATAGTCATCCATATCTTCAACAAAACAAATAATAAAGGAAATCTCTTCGGTGGAGATTTAGATAACATAATTATGGATTCTCAATTTTATTTTTAGGAAGATCCAACGGTGGGAAAGAAAGTTATGACTTCTGGTTTAAAACAGAAAATTCTGGTTAGGGTTCAGACCTGCCTTCACTAAAACAGTTGTAATTTTCACAAAACATAATTAAAATTCACCAAACCAATTGTAAATAAAATATAAGACTTAGGAGAATCTTTTATATCAAATTAAGACTTTTATATGATCATATCAGCCTGTAGCATACGAATACATTTGACAGAAAATTTAGAATCAAGAATGGACAAGCATAGTCTGCCAAAATGTCAAAAATAAGGCATTAATTCCACCCTAAAAATAAAATCAGAGAGATACCCATTTGAGATCTATGAATTCTACTTCCATAAAATCAATTTAGTAAAACCCTAGATGCAATTTAAATTATTATAATAATAGATCTCCAAAAATAGGTTGCTAAAAACCCTAGGAAAACACATGCCAATTCTTACAAACAAAAACTCAAAAATTTAAACTAACCATAGAAATGAAAAGTACAGATATAATAAATAATGATAATATGTAAATAGATCAATAATCTATCAGATACATAAAGTAACTAAAATATTCAATCCATACCTCATGTCCTACGAAGGTTGAATCGAAGAAGGAAGGAAACAAAAGAGAAGACAAATCCAAACTTGAGATGCATCCTTCAAACCCTATCCACTTTCAGAAATCTCCATGAAAGAAAGAAATAATTTCATAGCAAAGAATCTCTTTCTCAAGTACTGAAATTCTCACAAAAATGTCTCTCTCCCAAAAGCAAAGATAACCAAAAATTCTTAAAGACATATGCTTACAAACTCTCCCTCACATCTCCAAGTTTTCTCTCAAAAATCTCCATGAAAAGTAAGGCCATCCTCTCCTCAATGCTTCAGCCCCAAAATCTCCTCCCTTCAAATGAGAAAGTAGTGCATATAAATAGATTTCCAAAGGTTGAGAGGAAAAGTAACCAATTCCCAACTAACTCTTAACTAAAGGGTATTATAAAATAACTTAATATCATACAACTATATTACTCAAATATACAATAAAAGATTATTTGTATTCATTCATACACACATGTAATATTATCCTAACATATATGCATATGCCATCATTAATTACATCAATATCTATATATATAACCTATCCTCATTATTAAGAATTAACAATTGAGAATAATATACCTCGCATTATTTAATATTTAATTATTAATAATATTATACTTTACATTAATCCCAAAATATACACCATCAACAATATCTACAATAATTAACATATAATCACATATAAATTATATATATATAAATACATATATGTGTGCACCCATATATATATATATATATATATATATATATATATATATATATATATATATATATATATATATATATATATATATATATATATATATATATATATAGATACATGCCAAATACCAAACACTATAATCTATAAGATTATGAAGTAATAGATCACAATATTATTACCTATTTATAATTGCTATAGGATATAACACTGAGGTAGAATAAAATCACATGCCTCAAAATAAATCTAAACATCGAAAGAGGCCATAAAAATCAACTATGAAACATAGCGAGAAAACCATAAGATCAAACAAGGTCAACCAAAGTCAACAAAGAAAGTCAAGCCAAACTCCTGAAACACAACATAGAAAGATTAACTAAGAATCATACCAAGAAGGAGAAATAAATAAAATGAGTAAACAAATCATACAACCAAATGAATTCAAGTGGCCACAAGGCACTAACTACAACCATGCCCCACTGGGTGCGTTGGATCTAGGTTTTTGACCCAAAGGTTGACTGACAAAGAAGGAACCCTAATATTCCCAAATTGGAATAATGACAAAGGAAGACTCATGTAGGGGCCTTAGTACTATCTCCATAACAACAACCATCAAGGATTTGAGGGCATGCTCAGACCTGTGAAGCCAGGTGAAATCGATGCCCGGTACCTGCAAGCCTGCATCACAAAGAAGAAATACATATGCACGGATATACATATAAAAGAAAACATTGCAGAGAGATGACCAGGATCGATACATCGTGTGGACCTCATCTATGTGAGTAACTACGACTTCATCTTGAATCATGAAAACACATCATGTATATATATACACTCAAAGCATGTAGCATCATCATAATGAAAGTTAGAATCTCAAGCATTGTGTTAGTCTCTTATCAATACTAATAATAAATCAACATAATCAAATCATCAAGTGAGATACAAGATTCATCCAAGGTAACCTTAATAGAAGAAAATATAAATAACCACTTATATATATCTATCAAGTACATATCATATAACATCCTAACTATGTTCATAAAGGTCTTGTAGGTACTCAATACATACATACAAAAATGATACCTTTAGATAGTATGTCTGATATTAGAATCATTGAGTACTAGCTTATGAAATTATTATAAACAACTATAGAAATAGATCAAACAAGTATCATGTACAACTTAAGCTGTAAGAAAACATAGAAGGATCTTAATTCTTTCAAAAACATAAAACTTATATTAGGGTTAGAGGGGTATTACAGGTATCCTGTACCCTAATGAAACCAAATCTGATGCAATAACCCACTTACATGAAATGAGTCTAAAAACTAGAAAGGACCTCCTACTGCTACTATCAACATGAAGGAAAAAGTATCTCATCGAATGATTGATGTTGGGTTGAATGGACCCTTGAAATACCCCTAATCTCCCATAGACCAGTGCCTTATCCAATGGGAAGTAGAGTCAAATACCTCACTGCAATAGAGCTATGAAATAGGAAGACAACACACTCACCCTGACTAGATCATACATTACCAAACCACCTGTGCACCTAGATATGCTATCGCCTATTCAAAGGAAGACCTAGGAACAAGTAATACATTAACCAGCATCCATTGGAAGAGCTAGGAACAAGTAATACATTAACTAGCATCCACTGGAAGACAAACATGACATATCTTTGATACCCCAACTCATACACATCTGAACACCAATCCTAGACCTAGTTGCTTCTGTGAAAACAACTCTATTGTAGACGCTAACTGGAAATGCAAGTAGAAGGACTACAACACCCTTGACGCTATAATCAATAAGTCTGAAACCCAAATGGAGACAATCTGATACATGAACAAGTATGCTGAAATCTTATACATAAGACATCTGTTACAACTTCATTGTATTCCCATAGCCAGAGAGGAAAGAGGGAACACCCTATGTGCAGAGAAGAAGGAAAATATTGCAGTAAGAACATTCATAGGACTAGGGGAATGAACCCCTAGAATGGGATGAAAAGGAACCCTTCTAAATGATCTTGAAAATCCTTTTATAGGAACAAGGATTGCAACAAGCTACGGATCATTTAGAGTACAAAAATTAGGTTTTCAACCACCCAATACAACAAGAAATGAAAGATTGTTGAAAAGCTTAGAAACCCAAAAAAATCAGATCAAAGTTGATGTACATTTGCATTGGTTTCATCATCATAGACTAACTGCGATCACAAGTTACTGCCTTCTTGTTGCAGAAGAAACAAAATTCGATGCCAGGACCAACTTGGAAAACTTTGCACGTACAAAACATGGAGATCACTGACATACCAAAACCCTGGCTGCCTGTAGGGAAAAAAAATCAGTGCATTTAAACTAGCGCGGCACCCTAGGCAAGTAAATCTGATCTGCACAGCCACACAGATCCTCACCATCAACCTCGCATCTACCACTGAGCTACCACATTCATCGCAACCGGCCAACTACCAGAAAATCCTGCAAAATAAGGGTTGTTGCATGATCTCATTGCCAAGAAAAGTGTTATGCGAACATGCGACACACCACCAACATTCACCGCTAGGTACAAAACTTCACGCCACTGATCAGCAGGACTCTCAGGCCAGATCGCAACACCTACCGCCATCAAACTAGTCGAAATCCACCAAAGAAACCATAAATTCTGGTACTTCATGTCGCAAAAACCCTCTGCAAATTTGAAATCAAATGTAGCGGCTAATTGGAAAAATTTAAAACGTGGTTGTCGATCTCTTCCCCTTTCCTAGAAAATCAGGTGGTCATATTTAACCTCACAACAGTTGCGGGCCCCACGCGCTTTATATTTATTTAAACAAAATCAATGGTCATCGTTACTGTTAGGCCATTTTTCTGTCACAGAAAAAATCTTTTGAAAATGGCCTCCTCCCTGTAAATGTTTCATGGTTTGTGCTCCTACCCTGTGTTCTTCATGTTGTCACCAAGCTCTAGTCCAAATTGCACGTGCTGAATTATAGAATCCAGAAAGATATTCAAATTATAAGGTCTACAGGAAAATAGTTTTAAAATCTACCACAGTGTCGAAAACCCATAGTATTTTTGAAAATCCATGATGTTTTCAATCTGTGTGAAAATCTTCGTTGTTTTCAACCTTGTGCCTTCCAGCTTTTGTGCGCTTATCTTTGATGTCAGAAACTTTGTGTGTTTTCGATCTTTTGTCGAAAAGCCTGTGTGTTTTCGACCTTGCACTTCTGCCCTGTTTGTTGTCTTTCTCTAACTGCGCAAGTCTGACTGGATGGTGGGCCTGACTCTTCCTGATTGGTTGTCGCATGGCCGCATGTCAGACTTTTCTGACATGTGATCATGTGACCGCTTGCCACCTGTCCGTGTGGGTCCCAGTTCTTCGCAGTTGCCTGACACAGTTAATGTTCAGACAGGATCTGTGGCTGTCACTTGTTCGCATAGAAAAGTTGCATGTGGTTTATTTCTCACATTTTTGTGACAACTGTCCGATCCTCTAAAAGGTAAAACTTCTTCTGGTTGGTCTGAGGCAGTTATGTGGCGGCCTTTGGTTGGCTGTCACATGATCGCATAGCCCTATTTTTGGCTATGTGATCATGCGACCGGTTGATGCGTGTTCGCGGTGCTGAGGTGGATATGCTTGGTGGGACCGCTACTTAATGGTAGGTAGTGGCGGCAGTTTGCTGGTGGTTAGTCGCATGTTCGCATAGCCTTTTGCAAGGCTATGCGATCATGCAACTGACATTTTTTGTCAACTTCATGCGGTGGCGGTTATGATGGCGATTAAGGTTCGTGGGTTGTCGCATGTTCGCGTAGCCCATCTTCGGGTTATGCGATCATGCGACAAAGTGCCACGTGTGCTAGGATCGGTTGAATTTATTAGTGTTTTTGGCGGTGTGGATAAAATATTTGGCGGCCCGACAAAATCTTCTTCCTGTTGCTGGTTCACGTGATGTTCTAGTGGCAGCACTATTATTTCTGTGAACTGGCGAAATGTCTTCAGTCGCTAATTCACTGGATAACTTAATGGGTTATTTTGACAAGTGCAGTCGTGTGTTCGCTGAAAGTAACCCGAGGTGCCTGGATGAGTTAAAGCCATGAACCTGGGAAGATAGGAGAATCTGACGGTGGAGACTTAATGTTGGTCTTAGTTTGATTTGTGGATCACCGATGCGCTGTTAGATTCTCGGCGGTGACATGACAACCAACAGGGTGCATGTTAGTGGCTTGTTGCATGTTCGCATGAGCTAGCTTTTCGGCTTGTGAACATGCGACAAACCCTTTTGTGGCAGCGGCAGCGTCGGCGGTTATGAAGAACGCAATGGGAAGTGGCGTGTCACATGTTTGCATAGCCCATTTCTAGGCTATGTGATCATGCGACAACTGTTTGGCATCGCTATTGTGGAGTTAACCCAAGGTGTTTGGATGGTTAAAAACACAAGCCCATGAATTGCAGGGTGACCGTTGCAGTTTGAGTTTGAATTTCTAAGAGTTTCCAGCGACAGAGGGTACCATTTTTATGGAATTCAATGCAGAAATGACCCTGTTTGGTGAGAAGCGATTGGTTTGCTGTTTCCAGTGTGCTCCAGGGTGTGAGATGATTGCAGAGGAGTGTCTTGCCGTAGGGGAGTAAATGAAATGTACCAATAGTAGTTGTAGGGTCATTTCCAATTTGAATTTTGTAGATTTTTGCTGATGTTCTATGCACTTTCAGAGATTCTCTCATGATTGAAGATCAAGTGTTAATTGCTTGCAGGGTTTAGTGTTTTTCCCTCTGATTTGTGATAATTGTTTTGAATACTAATTTCACTGGTTGGGTGGTTGCAGACTTAATTTTTGTTCTGAATGATCCTTTGCTTGTTGCAATCCTTGTTCCTATAAAAGGATTTTCAAGATCATTTAGAGGGGTTCCACTTCGAAGTTCTGAAGTGTTCCTAGTCCTGGATCCAAGATTGTAACACTTTAGCATTTGGTATTCTGTTGATGATAGAGAAAAACTTGCAGGTCTAAGCTGTAATTTGCAAGATTGACTCCTCTGGTTTGATTGTTTACACTTAAGGATTCTTCATACTTAATACAAATACATGACTCTTATCTCTCCTTTGTGTCAACTTAGATAGATTCTGAACTTTCTAGTCCTCTGCATATTGTTTTATGTATATGTATCCATTCTTGAGTTCTAATCCAGGATTAGATGAAATGATGCTTTAGATGGGACATAGGTCTATCTTATTGTCTATGTAAGGATATCTCATAAGTAGTAAAGGGGATTGTAGGTGTGTTTATGGCTTGGAATCTCAGCTATTGTCTGGTGTGTGTAGCATTCATGTTCTAGGAGATCTTGCCCAATGGATGAGGCACTGGCCTAAATGATTATCTCTTTATCAACAAATACTGATTGTTGTTGTTATGATCCCAAAAGCATAAGTCAAGAACCATCCTTTTAAGTTTTGAGTATTTGGTTGTATGTGGTTCTACCCATAGCAATGGAGAGTCAATGAGTGTGTGGTTAACACTTAGTACTTTCTTGCTATTCTATTATCTGTTATTCAAACCTAGTTCTTGGTGTATGAAGTATATTTTATACTAGCTTAGGTGCACCTGCCTTGGTTTTGTAGAGCCAGAAGCAGAAGAGGGCATATTAAGTCCCTATAGTTGGTCCAGTTACCCTAAGACCTCATTACATTTTGGAGTTAACCATTCCTAAAATCCATCTGAGGGTATATTGGCAGCCTTATGGCATAAGAGTTTTCAAACACCAACAGTTACACCACGATGCTAAAAGTTGAGCATCTCACCTTAGTGGTATAGCGACAACCACTAGATCTTCACAGACTTGCAAACGCTCTACTTCCTTTGAAAACTGTGGCCCCATCGACGCCATCCAACATGTCATTCTGCCAACCAGTCAGAAGATGGCAACTCGTTCCACCCTAGCAATGGACCCACAGGTTGAAACACTACACCGTAAAGAAGAATCAACAGCCGATGTGATTTCACATAGCTCTGACAAATCCTTCGCGCTTTAGTGACAACCATTGATGCTCTGACATGTTAGGATCCTCTGACTCATCTAGAAACCAGGTCCCACCATTGATCTCACTTGCGCACTTAGGGAAAAGTTGACAAACAAGGCAGAAGTGCGAGATCGAAAACACACAGGGTTTTCACAACGACGAAGGGTCGAAAACACACAGGGTTTTCTCATTAACACAAAGGTGACCAAGAAATGTGAAAACATCAGAGATTTTCATGCATATCAAAAAGGGAGAAAACATCATGGGTTTTTGACACTTTGGGTAGATTCTGAGATTGTTTCCTGCAGACCTAAAAACTTGGATATCTCCCTAGATTTTGTGATTTAGGAGATGCGATCTGAACTGGAGCAAGGTGACAACATAAAGAACACAGGGCCAAGAGCACACACCATGAAACATTTTAGATTTACTTCGCAAGTTAAAACTGTGATTGCAGGCATGGCAGGACAACATTACTTCAAAACATTTGCAAGGAATATGCCATTTTCAAAGAATTTTGTATTGATTGGAAAATGGACTAACACTGTCATCATTGGCATGTTTTTCTTTCCTTGCATCTTTGTATTTTAATGGACAAGGAATGAAGGTTTTCTTTCTGGTTCTTTCCTA
Organism: Chamaecyparis obtusa; assembly: GCA_027943335.1. NCBI lineage: Eukaryota > Viridiplantae > Streptophyta > Pinopsida > Cupressales > Cupressaceae > Chamaecyparis > Chamaecyparis obtusa. Next base: position 123,410 of record BSBK01001832.1, on the reverse strand, counting down.
CAGGAGCCCTTGAACCAGTTATAAATAAATAAATAAAAATATTAGTGGCTTGCCACTTTCACCAAAAAAAAAACAACTTTATTTTTAGTGAGAGTGAGATTGTGAATTACCATTAAAAAAATGTAATATTATTCTTGAGAATGTCATGGAAAAAATAAATTTGAAATTGAAATCATCAAATATGTAGAAAGATAGTAAGATATAAGGTAAATTATAGTATAAACTACTGAATATTTATTGAATCCAAAAAGTTGACAAGAAAAAAATTAAAATATAAAAAGTTTGGAAGTTAAAATGAAGATATGCCAATGCACACTTGGTCTACGAGTGAAGTTGAATGGTTCTAAATGAGCCCACCAAAGATCTAGTCTTAGTAAAAGAGGTTTCAGTCTATAGACTTGTGCTCTCGTATCATATAGCTAAAAGTACTTCATAAAGACACTTACTAAGATACCCCAACTAAACTGCCACACAAATTGACCAAACCTCTGAAAAATAAATAAATAAAATTATTATAAAATAAATCTATAATACATTACAACCTTCCACTTCCTATCTGAAAGCTTCTTCTAATCAACATTCTACAATCAAAATATATGCATCAAACCACTAATAAAATTAGTTAAGAATGAAAAATAAGAAATTACATACAACATTAAAACTAAAATAATAATAGACTATTATTTCAAATGGAATTCCTAAAAGAAAGAGTTGCAATCAAGAAATTTTCACTATGCTGTATTTGTGAGAATGCTTCTAAGACACTATAAATGATGGCACTCAGAACTATGAAAGAGTTCCTCACTAGGAGTAAACCACAACAAAAGAACGGGTGATTTCTTCACTTCAAGTATAGCTTGGTCGAGGTAATTTCCAAGCAGTTCTGTTGGGCTTATTTTATAGGTTTCTTTGTCTTTCAGCTCGCGTATTTTAGGTCTGAAGCTTTCTTATTTTTTGGTTGATGAGTGGGCTTTTAACCCATGGCTTTCTGATAAAAAAAAATGCTTCTAAGACAAATTGTACATAATTTTTATATCAGACTTCTTTTTCATGGTAGATTGCTGAGTACAACAGCAAACCTAATAAAAAATACACAATTTATTCTACAAACATTCTTACAAACCTTAACAATCAAAATAAATATGTCAAACCACTCACGAAATTAAATCACAATGAGAAATATAGAATTGCAAAGTAACACATTAAACTAAATAGTAAATAACCATTGTTTCACAGTATTAATTAGTAGCAATGTCCTCACCGGCATACTAATTTAATAAAACAGTCCATTCATTTTGGAATGCGGGCAAGCAATTCTTGGCTGTCCAACATACTCTAACTTAGACCATCAAAATACATATATTCTTAGCCAAATTACAAAAGAGAATGCAATATATTCACATGGAAGAATAACAAAGTATATATAATGTTTAATGCTTCAGCGAATGATATGACAGTAGGAATAATTTAAAAGATGGCGGTAAAAGTGAGTCCATTATTATCCTCTCGTGACGAAATATTATTCAAATTAACAGTGACATTTCTAACATCTGTGACGATTCCGTTCAATGATATAGTAGTGGGCATCCATGGCATATTTCTGTTATTCCATTTTCTTCTCTCAGAATAAAAAAAATTCCGTTGAATGAATTTCATCGGATAAAGGGTTAAATTATTTAGAGGAATCCATTTGAAAAGAGGAATAAGTATGATGAAAGGGACAATGATTAAAAATAAAGGATAAGGAAAGCATGGGAAGGAATAGTTCCACCGATTTTATAGAAGACTTACACATCATAACAGTCAGTTGATAACATGGGAATATTACGATGTTACAAGGTTTTTTTAAAAATATAGTTTCTATAAATAGATTTAAAATGCTTATCATAGAAGATTAAAATGGGAACAAGTCTCTTGAGTGATGTTTTTTTTCGAAAGAAAATTTTGAATCAATCAATAAATAGTAACGATAAGAAACAAGTAGCATATAGACCACAGCGCAACAACCAATAGTTCACAAGGACTACAAAGGAATTAATAAGGAGGGACACATGCAAGAACTTTATACGAGGAGCGAGAGACAACTAGATAAAGTTGGCTTACAGCTGAATCACTGTAGAGAGTACCGAATTTTATTTTATTTTTTTGTGTAGAAACTTTTTGATAATTAATCAATTTGGGTGTACAACTATATTTAGAAGTTTAGACAATCATGAAAAATTTAAAAAAATTATTTAATCTATTTGCAGTATTCTTTGGTTTCCTTTTATACCTTTTAGGTGAAGGCCCATTATGTAAGGATTGGACAATAAAAGAGGGGATAGGTGAAAGACCATTATGTGAGGATTAAAGAACCGCTATTCTTGTTGCTAGAAATCAGGTGCAATAATTTACAAAAATATTTCCTACAAATGGTCACTAGACCAAAATAAATATTTTTAAAAGATTTATAGATACTTGTATTTATTTTTAATCACCTAACATTAATTGAAAATAAAAATAACAATATTTATTAGGGAGATGCAAGATTGCCCTATAGCATGGGATGCTTTTGCATCAGAGGCAAAAGTGGTTAAAAAGATGCATTAATAGTGCAGTAAAACCAATATATATAATTATACTTTTGTTTTATGACACATCTTGATGCATTCTCTATTATAGCATTATAATGATGTCCTATATGCATGATATTATTCTTGATTGGTATGTGTGTTGAAAAGTAAAATCATATGATACTATTGAAGGAAAAAATATGATCTTAAATAGATATTATGTGAATGCAATATTCTAAGGGGTTTTATAGAAGTGACAATTCAATATAATTGTTTACTATTATTATAATTTAATCAAAAGAAAGAGTTACCTATCTATGCACTTTCACAATGTGTTGGTAGAAGAAAATATGTCATATAAAGATGTGATTTTTTAAGATTTTGGAGTATCAAACTATACATGTTAAAATGGAGGGGAAAATGATTGGTTAGGATTTGAAGGTTTTAGTTTGGTAGATCTGTGTAAGGGTTATCTTTGTCATTTAGCTCATCTATATGGATAAGGTTAATGTATTTGAGTTTTGAAAATTTATATGTGAGGCTCAAATCTATCTTAGTATAATTATCATGGACATGATTGTATTATGAAAGTGAAAAAGATTGATAGTTTAATGGTACATGAAGAGAAGTTTTAGTAGGATGGATTGGAGGATGGTGAACAAGGTTTATTAAAAGAGTTTGATTCATGGTTGAATAATATGGTTTCATAGGGCTAGTGAATTGATGAAAAGGTTGAGTTCAAATGGAACTAAAATTGGTGGAGGAATAAGGTAGGGGATGAACTACAATAAATTTCTAGCTGGTAGTGATTGTAACCATGTCAAGACAATTTTCCTTACGTTACATTACATTAAAATAGTTTTGATAAGGTTTAGAACATTGTTTTTTGATATTGTACATGTAGCTTTCCCTATTGAATTGTTGTTAACTATTTCTATATTTTTCCCATAACTATAAGTTGCTAAAAGGTCTTAAAATATTTATATTTTATAACATTATCTTCTTTAAGATAGATGTAATGGGTTATCCATAAATAATATTTTGATTTATGTATTACAACTCAAGTGATAGTGCATCTTGAAAAAATGTTTTACAATTAGACAAAAAGTTCAATAATATTTTATTAACTTTCTCTTGTTTATAACAGATGTCATTAGTAGATTTAGATTCAAGGGATAATTAAAGTTGTAATGAGTAACTAAGTCATAGCTTATCATCTCAAAGTTTTCCATGGACATGGGACAAAGATTAAAACTACTTAATGGTGTGTTTCTTCAATGAAGGATGTGATCCTTATAAACGTAATCCATACAAAAGAAATATAATGTGTTAAAGAAATTAGTATCACTTTATTTTGCATCATTTATGGAAGTGATTAAACTTCAAATTTAGGAGGAAATAGATTAACTATAATGTCATGGGATAGTGATTTATGATAAATATTTATTATTATCTGTCTATAATTGACAAATAGAAAAATAAATTTATACTGCATTATTGGAAATAGTTTGACAAATTAGGCATAATCTAGGGCTCGATTGAATATAATATGGGGATTAAAAAGATGCATAGGAGGAAAAAGGAAATAACAGAAAAAATTATAGATTGTAGCTAGGGTAAGATAGAGGAGGTGCAATGAGGAGGATAAATAAGAGAAGGGTGGTTCATAACTATTGGTGTAATTAAGGCATTTTACCTTGGTTAATTCACACTTAGGTACTAATTACACTTTTCTTAATATTACTTATGGACCACACAGGAGTTTTTAGGAGCATTTTCACTTTAGGTGGTGTTATCATATAATCACATTACACTTTATGTATTGAATCTACCTTTAATGCAATTATCACTTTCCACCTTTATTGCAAATGTTGCACATACTTCAATACACATTGTAGGATAATCCACCTCTGATGGACATGTGACTCCACCTTAGGTGGCTGATATGTTGTCTCTTGATTATCATGAAATGAGACAATGACACTTGTAATTGTCTCATTCACTCCTTTGTACCGACCTTATCTATATAACCAAGGGATCTCCTATTATAATATTCAATTAAAGGTTATTCCAATTGAGTCAATCTTGTTGATTCATTGTATTGCATTGATGGTAAGAATTTAGTTTATTCTTTTCATATTCTTTCTCTTTTGTTAGTGTGCTTTACATTTGTCTATTAGATCTTGAGTGGCTAACTTGATAGCCAAATATTATAATAACATATTTGTGATAAGTAGTATACAGATCATTATTGCATTAGTTCAAGAAGGAACATATAAGTAGGATTATAAGTAGAATAATAAAGTGAGGAAAGAGGGTGTTAAAGAAAGAAGGAAAAGTAGTACATAAATAATTTAACGGAGTAGATATTATGTTGGAGAGGAGGTTGAATAAGATAGATAATATGAGGGGAAGGAGTGATAGATTATGGAGAGGATATATAGAAAAAGTGGAAAAGGTAGTAGGGGAAATAGGGATTGAAATTATAAGTAATCTCAATAAGTCAAAAGATATGATAAGGGCATGTGCATTGACAATATATTAATAAGAATGCTCGATTACACAAATAATTAAGAAGATTGTTTGGGATACCTTGAGGTTCATAGTATTCTTGTCCTCTTAACGCTGTGAAATAATCTTGATACATTATCGATCTCAATCAAGAAAGAAAGAAAGGGAGTAATGGTAGACAAAAAAGGAATGTTATTGATGCAAGGATTGAGGTGAGGACTATGATGGAGAATGGTCTTAAAAGGATAGGACTTAGTTAAATGGAAAGAATGGTTGGGCATGAATGAACATATGTTAAGTGAGTGAAATGAAAATCTAAAGACAAAGAAAAGAGAATATATATTAGAGCTAATGCACACCTAATAAAGATGAAATACAATCTAATACATTAAAATTAGAAGCAAGAACCAATAAGATAATTTAACAAATTCACCAAATTAAATAAAAGAAAATGGAGGCTAAGCTAGTGTTACATTCCATTTTCATGTGTAAATAATTATAAAAAAATAAAGACTTTTTAACATCTCTAACTCTATTTGACTAACTCTAGAACTACGAATGATAACTACATAAGAAACTAATCTACGGAAGCCCAACTATAATAGTAAATTAGGAGAGAAGAAAATATATATTTATGCAAGAAAGGGAATGAACCAGCAAAACATGCAGTATGGATTAGCTGAAACTGGTGACCAGCAAAACATGAATAGAAAGAACGACGAATTATGAGATAGAGGAATACATTTAAGATAAAAAGGAATTTTTTCTGTTTATCAAAGTTGATGGCACAGTTTTGGAATTCTTATGTTTCTCAAAGTTGATGGTGTAGTTCTGGAATTATTTGGAATTGTCAGGAGTTATTGTTCCATGGCATCACCTTTTCAGTGAAGCCAAATGATCTGAATGAAACGCGATTGTAGCGGGTTTTTTTCAAATGGTAATCTGATCTAATGCAGTAAGCTTTTAGAATGAGATTCCCAAGCATAAGTTTAAGTCAAAAGGATGATGAAAACACTGGGAATAAATCGAAACGAAAAGCAGATTGCCGAGTTTTCATTGACAGGCCCGTCTTTTCCATATTTGATATGATGTGACAATTTATTTTGTGCGGGGCACGAGCGTATGGAAATAATTTAGTGTTTATAAGTAGGTACGCAGTAATTTTTTATATCTTTAATTTTAAGTGTTGGTTAATTTAAAGATTTTTTTAATAGTTATTAAATTGTAGTATTTTATGTGGAGGCGGCTAAGCTCCCTACAAAATGTACTATTGACCAAATTTATAAAATCAGGAAACACAACAGATTTTCCCAAAATTTCTAGTATCTGTTCTTCATGATCTACATATTTTGTGACCACAAAAAATGTGAATCTGCAAAAAAATTAGTTTGACATTTTTTTAATTTTTTTTTTCTTTGATATATTTTGTAGAGAGCTTAGCCTGCACCGTTTATGTTGTCTTTGTTGGTGTTTGAAAACTCTTATGCCACTTAGGCTGCCAATATACCCTTAGATGGATTTTAGGAATGGTTAGCTCCAAAATATAATGAAGTCTTAGGGTAACTAGACCAACTATAGGGACTTAATATGCCCTCTTCTACTTCTGTCTCTGCAAAACCAAGGCGGGTACACCTAACCCAGTATAAACCATACTTCACACACCAAAGACTGGGTTTGAATAAAAGATAAATGGATAGCAAGAAAGTACTGAATGTTAACCACACACCCATTGACTCTCCATTGCTATGGGTAGGAACCTTACACAACCAAATGCTGAAAACTTAAGGAATGGTTCTTAAATTATGTGTTTGAATCATAACAACAACAATCAGTATCTGTTGATAAAGAGATAATTATTTAGGCCAGTGCCTCATCCATTGGGCAAGATCTCCTAGAACATGACTGCTACACACACCAGACAATAGTTGAGATTCCAAGCCATAAACACACCTACAATCCCCTTCACTACTTATGAGATATCCTTACATAGACAATAAGATATACCTATGTCCCATCTAAAGCATCATTTCATCTAATCCTGGATTAGAACTCAAGAATGGATACATATACATAAAACAATATGCAGAGGACTAGAAAGTTCAGAATCTATCTAAGCTGACACAAATGAGAGATAAGAGTCATGTACTTGTATTAAGTATGAAGAATCCTTAAGTGTAAACAATTAATCCAGAGGAGTCAAGCTTGCAAATTACAGCTTAGACCTGCAACTTTATTTCTATCATCAAAAAATACCAAAACAGGTCATTACAACTCAGACTGGGCAGAAGACTCACAACCAGAAGTTTGAAAATCTAACTCCCAATAATCAAAAAATGATTACAAAAATTCCTTTATACCAGGGTTACAATGCAAGCACAATGATCATTTCAAATTCAAAAACACCTAACCCCACCGAGGAGTTAACACAGACAAGACAGGGACCAAGCCGCAGCATGCAAGTGCCACCAAACTAGTCGAATCTGGCCAAGACAGCATTTAAAACCAGTCCTTCCTGTTGCAAAAACTCACTGCAAGTTCAGACGGTCACATGCACCTCACGGGCCTTAAGCTCCCAAACTATTTTCCCTTAGTCGTGCAATTGCGCAGTTACCAACCTCACCGCCACAGGAATTCGGGCTCTATTTTATGCATGGTCGCATGATCGCATGGCTCCCAACTCACCCTTGCGATCATGCGACCGCGGTCTCCTAACCACAGCCAACGGTCATTCCAAAAACTTTGCAAAGTCCTTAGCTCCATATCACCCTCAACGACCAATCAAAATCGAGCATGTCGGCAAGACTAGCATAGTGGGCCCACCTTAGAATTCTACAACCGTGACATCCGGTGGTTAGTCACATGATCGCATAGCCCAGAAACGAGCTATGCGAACATGTGACAACCACAATCCGTTTCCTCCACATAACCACCGCCGCTAAACCTGGCGGTTAGTCGCATGATCGCATAGCCTTGAAAAAGGCTATGAGATCATGCAACAAACCATTACTTACCACGCTTCGGCCCTACCAACAACTGCCACTCCTTAAACTTGGGCCCACCATACGCCACATGTCATGCCACAATTTGCCGCAACTGCCAAGTCACACCTGCCACAGGACCCACCTGCAAACCCCTTGCCATCGGTACACTGACAACCAACCGAAACTCAGCATGTCACCATCTGCCATCTGGCCCCAACACACTGTGGCACCCTTGTCGCATGATCGCATGGCCGAAAGATAGCCCTTGCGATCATGCGACAAGGCAACAAAACTGCCACCCCGCGTCATCCACGTCACAAACTCTCAAGCCCACTGATGAACTGCCACATCACCACTGCCGGCCAATGAAAAGAGTACACCAGCCCTACGTAACATCTTGGACCCACCGAAAGACCCCACATCATGAAATGCCACCGAGCCCCACGGACACGTGGCAAGCGGTCGCATGATCACATAGCCAAAAACTAGGCTATGCGATCATGCGACAACCAACCCCAAACTACCACATCATCGCCTTGGACCAACCAAAAAGCAACCACCAACTGCGAAGAACCGGGACCCATGCAGATAGATGGCAAGCGGTCGTATGATCGCATGTCAGAAAAGTCTAACATGCGGCCATGCGACATCCAATAAGAACATGCCCCCCGTCCTCCCCTCTGACACTGGGCCCACTTCATCGAAGAGATGCTTGGAACAAACAAAATCAACGGCAGGCACATGATCGCATGGGGAAAGAATATTCCATGTGATCACACGCCGACCGTTGATCTCCTCCCTCTGCCGCTTTGAAGAAACTGGCCCCACATTGTCGCACTTGCGCAGTTAAGACAGATGAACAATGAGAGCCGACAGAAAAGAAAACATGCAAGGTTGAAAACACACAGGGTTTTCGGTGAAAGATCGAAAACACACAAAATTTTCAACATGACACAAAGGTAGCAAGGAAGCTGAAAACATCATGGGTTTTCGAAAACACTGTGGGTTTTCGACATTGTGGCAAATTTTGAAAATTGTTTCCCATAGACCTTAGAATTTGAATATCTTTCTGGGTTTTGCGAATTAGGAGATGCGCTTTGGACCAGAGCAAGGTGACAACAAGAAGAACACAGGGCAGGACATTTGACAAACACTTGCAAGGGAGAGGCCATTTTCAAAAGATTTTGCAATGATAGAAAAATGCCTAACAGTGGCTCTAGTTGGGGATGCATGTCTCTTGCAGGCATGGCAAGAATTCAGAATCACTGGGAGAAGCAGACCACACCTAGACAAAACAATTAGGCCCTCACCCCACTTTTAAAAACCAAAATTTCATAGACTGGTTCCCCACAAAAACCTGGCACCACTTGACAGGATATATAGAATATGCATGAGCAACATTTGGATGCCAAAGGAGTGTCATCCTTTCCTCTATCAAAAACCTAGTTTCTGCTCACAAAATCAAACAAAGGTCTGAAACCTTTACCACATGCATGATGATAGAGATCATTGTTAAGCACAGACTGCAAAACAACTCTAGATTTACCATCACCAATGCCTTCCTTCACATGTTCCCCCACAAACTCACTATTTGGAAAATATGCATCATCAAAATCACCATGGATTGAAACATATGAAAGGGGACAAGAAACTGATACCTTTTCTTCCTGGCTGCAATCATCCAGCTCATCTTTAATGTATTTTTGCATATCAAAAGAAAAGCAACTATACTCACTTTCACTTACCTCAGCCAAGGCCACTGAAACATACTCATATATCTAGTTACTCGAGTTTATCAAGTCTGATTTCTCTTGATAAATCATAGCTTTATCCTCATAAGGATGATTCACATGATCAACATCATGAACTGGATTATCACCATTATTTTCACTACTTGGTGGCAGAAGAAAAACATTGTCCCAATGTAATGCATCTTCATCAACAGAGCAACATTCATCCTGCATTACCTTTCTTTCAACTGGCCTCATTTGTAGGGGAGACTCCAAATCAACTGTTTATGAAGCTTTAAGTGCAGAAGGTGAGTAATCCTCAACAAATTCCATCCTTTGAGCACACTCCTCAAATAGTGGGTTAGAAACAACATGGAATTGTTTCTCATAGTAATTCAGACACAGCTCCAACTAGTTCTCACTAGTGTCCTCATAAATAACTCATTGGCAACCTCACTATATATGTCATCATATCCATCATCATACACATCTCCAACAGAAGAAGAAAATTCAGAATCAAAGCTAGAGCATGACTCACCATCACTTCTGTCAACATATGAATAATCAATGTTGTATTCATCAGAAGAACCATCCCATGGATTTCCCCACAAATCTTCGACCTCCAAGACTTTGTAATCAGCATCACTATCACCCACTGACATAAAAGACTACAAAGAAAAAACCTCTGCAACATGAGAGAAACCTTGTGACATATCATCAGAAAGAAATTCATTCTCAACCTCATCCATGTTCCCACAATCAACACCTTTCTCAACATCTGTATCAACATCACCATCATTACTTTCTTCTTCCCATGTTGCATCTGACTCATATGAAGACACCTCTTCATCACTGCCTTCATCACCCTCACTTGAGTAACTACTTTCAGCACTATGTTCTTCTGACTATGATTGATATGCAAATGAATCATATTCCTTACCTTATGCAGAAACTTCAAACTCATCATTAGAGACATAACTTTCAGCCTCTTCATTTTCATAGGACTGAGACATAGAAGCAACAATTTCATGTCTAGGAACATCAGTAGCATTATATTTATAATCCATATTACAAGGATTGACTGCGGTAGCTAATTCATAACTCAAAGCACTAGCACACTGCTCAATCCTTTCAGGGTCTGAAATATATCTCACTGTTGTAGCATCCTGAATAGATGTCTCATCAGTAGCAAAAGACTCAACAACATTTATACACATATTGTGATTTGACATCTCAACTTTATTACAAACCATAGCAGAAGTGCTGATACACTGATTTGGGACTGCATTATTAGCACTACATTCTTCTTTTCTTTCATATTCGTTATACCGGTAGAGACTCATGGAGAAATGACCTCTGGTCAATCCATATTTCAAATTGTTTTCAATATCCATTGCAGTTAAAAATGCCTGATATAATGTCCTAGGTTCTTTATCCCTCAACAAGTAATTCATTTTCTTATCAAATGCATCAAAATAGACATTTACACACACTTGGTCATTGGGTCTATAACCTTCAGGGATTTCATTCAAAACTTTTGCAAATCTGATATTGAACTGAGGGACAAGTTCATCTTTCTCAATATGAACCTTTAAAAACTTATCATAAGAATCAGATATGCTTACCCTTTCTCCAAATTGCTCCATGAAGGCCGAATGCATCTCACTCCAAGATGAAATAGAACATGCCGACAAGAAAGAAAACCGGTCTCTAACATCACCCTCTAGAGTTTGAACAAACAATTTCATCCATAGGTCTTCATGGAAAACCTCAAAATCATTCATCACATCAGTAAAGCATTGAACATGTTTTCTTGCTGACTGATACTGGTTCCTATTAAACTTAGGCAAGTATCCCCTGATTTTATCAGGGATCTTATTAGGGAAACCATGTATGCCATCATAACAAAATGGCACATATCCTCTGACAAAAGAAACCCTGTGAACATCCATTACTAACTGCAAATTTGTATATCTACTTGAAAATCTTCAAAACCAATGATAGGAAATTCACACTTGAAAACTATCCTTCTTTTGTCACTGAACATTTCCTACATACTTCACACTTATATGTCCTTTCTTAATGACAAAACCATTTGATAAGGACCATGCATATACATAAAATTTTGATGGAGAATACCTGGATCACACTGCTAAATGTTGTTTCCTTCTTCTTATCTAACTGAAGTCCCAACAAAACTTCACAATTCAGGTTCTTTCTAGCATAGAGTCGCCACCTCTCTTCAAATGACACAAACTTTACTGATCTGTCTTGAAACACCAATAGACTCTGAGCACTCCCACAACAAAGTCACATATAACCCAATCAACAAATCAAGGTAACACATTTGCAAATCTGAAAAGTAATTCTCAGATTGGAAAACGTATGAGACTCTTCCCCAAAATGAAAATAGCAAGACTCTGGGATACTCTTATCAGTAAACTATTTCATTTCCCCAGCAGAGTCACCATCTTGTTGGTGTTTGAAAACTCTTATGCCACTTAGGCTACCAATATACCCTCAGATGGATTTTAGGAATGGTTAGCTCCAAAATGTAATGAGGTCTTAGGGTAACTGGACTAGCTATAGGGACTTAATATGCCCTCTTCTGCTTCTGGCTCTGCAAAACCAAGGTGGGTACACCTAACCTAGTATAAACCATACTTCACACACCAAAGACTGGGTTTGAATAATAGATAAATGGATAGCAAGAAAGTACTGAATGTTAACAACACACCCATTGACTCTCCATTGCTATGGGTAGGAACCTTACACAACCAAATGCTAAAAACTTAAGGAATGGTTCTTAAATTATGTATTTGAATCATAACAACAACAATCAATATATGTTGATAAAGAGATAATCATTTAGGCCAGTGCCTCATCCATTGGGCAAGATCTCCTAGAACATGACTACTACACACACCAGACAATAGCTGAGATTCCAAGCCATAAACACACCTACAATCCCCTTCACTACTTATGAGATATCCTTACATAGACAACAAGATAGACCTCTGTCCCATCTAAAGCATCATTTCATCTAATCTTGGATTAGAACTCAAGAATGGATACTTATACATAAAACAATATGCAGAGGACTAGAGAGTTTAGAATCTATCTAAGCTGACACAAAGGAGAGATAAGAGTCATGTACTTGTATTAAGTATGAAGAATCCTTAAGTGTAAACAATCAATCCAGAGGAGTCAAGCTTGAAAATTATAGCTTAGACCTGCAACTTTCTCTCTATCATAAAAAAATACCAAAACGGGTCATTACAACTCAGACTGGGCAGAAGACTCACAACCAGAAGTTTGAAAATCTAACTCCTAATAGTCAGAAAATAATCAGAAAAATCCCTTTATACCAGGGTTACAATGCAAGCACAATGATCATTTCAAATTCAAAAACACCTAACCCCACCGAGGAGTTAACATAGATAAGACAGGGACCAAGCCGCAGCATGCAAGCACCACCAAACCAGTCAAATCTGGCCAAGACAGCATTTAAAACCAGTCCTTGTTGCAAAAACTCACTGCAAGTTCAGATGGTCACATGCACCTTGCGGGCCTTAAGCTCCCAAACTGTTTGCCCTTAGTCCTGCAATTGTCCAGTTACCAACCTGATCGCCATAGGAATCTGGGCTCCATTTTACGCATGGTCGCATGATGGCATGGCTCCCAACTCACCCTTGCGATGATGTGATCGCGGTCTCCTAACCACAGCCAACAGTCATTTCAAAAACTTTGCAAAGTCCTCGGCTCCATATCACCCTCAGCAACCAATCAAAATTGAGCATGTCCGCAAGACTAGCATCACAGGGCCACCTTAGAATTCTACAACCACGACGTCCGGTGGTTAGTCACATGATCGCATAGCCTGAAAACAAGCTATGCGAACATGCGATAACCGCAATCTATTTCCTCTACATAACCGCTGCCGCTAAGCCTGGCAGTTAGTTGCATGATTGCATAGCCTTGAAAAAGGCTATGAGAACATGTGACAAACCATTACTTACCACGCTTCGGCCCTGCCAACGACTACCACTCCTTAAACTTGGGCCCGCCATACGCCACATGTCACACCATAATTCGCTGCAACTACCGAGTCACACCTGCCACAGGACCCACCTGCAAACCCCTTGCCATCGGTACACCGGCAACCAACCAGAACTCAGCATGTCACCATCTGCCATCGAGCCCCAACACACTGTGGCACCCTTGTCGCATGATCGCATGGCCGAAAGATAGCCCTTACGATCATGCGACAAGGCAACAAGACTGCCACTGTATCATCCATGTCACAAACTCTTAGGCCCACTGATGAACTGCCACATCACCACCGCCGGCCAATGAAAAGAGTACACCAGTCCTGCGTAACATCTTGGACCCACTAGAAGACCCCACATCATTAAATGCCACCGAGCCCCAGGGACATGTGGCAAGCGGTCGCATGATCGCATAGCCAAAAATTGGGCTATGCGATCATGCGACAGCCAACCCCAGGCTACCACATCATTGCCTCAGAACAACCAAATAGCAACCACCAACTGCGAAGAATCAGGACCCATGCGGATAGATGGCAAGTGGTCGCATGATCGCATGTCAGAAAAGACTGACATGCGGCCATGTGACAACCAATAAGAACATGCCCCCTATCCTCCCCTCTGACACCGGGCCCACTTCATCGAAGAGATGCTTGGAACAAACAAAATCAATGGCAGATGCATGATCACATGGGGAAAGAATATTCCATGCGATCACACGCCGACCGTTGATCTCCTCCCTCTACCACTTTGAAAAAACTAGCCCCACATCATCGCACTTGCGCAGTTAAGACAGATGAACAAGGAGAGCCGACAGAAAAGAAGACATGCAAGGTCAAAAACACACAAAATTTTCAACATGACACAAAAGTAGCAGGGAAGCCGAAAACAACACAGGTTTTTGAAAACACTGTGAGTTTTCGACATTGTGGCAAATTTTGAAAATTGTTTCCCGCAGACCTTAGAATTTTAATATCTTTCTGGGTTTTGCGAATTAGGAGATGCGATTTGGACCAGAGCAAGGTGACAATAAGAAGAACATAGGGCAGGACATTTGAGAAACACTTGCAGGCGAGAGGCCATTTTCAAAGGATTTTGCAATGACAGAAAAATGGCCTAACAATCTTTTTAAGGTAAATTGGGCTATCATATTTATGAATTTTGGAATGTGAATTTGTACATTACAAAATCTTTTTTTAAATTCTTGTTTTTATGTGTTTTGAAAATTTAAGTAAATGATCATTTTTATCTTATAGATTATGTCAAACTATTGTAGAACATATTAAAATGTTCTCATATATTAATGATAGCTTCAATTATTATAATAAAAAAATGATTCAACTCATACTCATGTAATAGAACCCTCTATTCACACAATAGGAAAGATCTCTTCTATTTATTATAGCAACCCAATAATACTATGCAATGGATGCTCAAAACTAATTTACTATAGACGCAAAAGTTTTCCTTATGCTAAAAAATAAACTTATTTGAGTACATTGGAATGATTTCCTTCCTATATAAATAATCATTTGTTGGGTTGTCGTTGACATGAAATAACAATTGAAAATGATATGATAGATGAGGAGGGAGATGATATCATTTTGTACCCATCCTACTCATTTACATTTTACTATTGAGGCACAAAAAGAGTGTAATATGCAGACAAATCACATTATGTTAACATATATTAACATAGTGTGAAAAATAGGGATGGAGCGTGTGTGAGTGGGAGCAGGGGCAGGAGGTTTTTTGAATACAGGAGTAGGAAGGAAACCTTGTTTGCAGGCACTTCATGTTTCAAAGGATGCCTGTATCGATGGAGTTCAGGCGGATCAGGGCACAAAAGACTCAACTAACAAGGATGGGGCCCCATGTGACAAATAGAAAGATCCTAGAAAAGGGGACGCAGGGGTGGAAGGGCTTTCTGACATTGTTCCCCATCTAGTCTCGGGTAGAGGGGCCTAGTCATGTGATCAGGAAGGGAATGCCTTGAACCTCCGATGGTCAACACTCTTTGGGGTTAAGCTCATAGGCAAGTCTTCTTTCCCAATAATAAAGGACCTATCTAATAAGGGAAAGGGTAAATATGCTACTGTGATACTTGACAAACTGGTTGACCACAATATTGCAACCATGGTTCTCACTCTGGTTGGTAAATTTGTTGGGTTGAGACCTAATATTGACATAGTAAGGGCTTTTACCAAGAAACGATGGGATCTAAAGGGTCAAGTTCTAATAACTGCTATGGAAAAAGGCTTTATGTCTTTTGAGTTCTCTTTCCAAGAGGATTTTGCTAAAATCTTATGCATTGGTACATGGATTATAGGGAAATCCTCTTTGGCACTATAGAAATGGTCTCCTAACTTTGATCTTAATGATTCTTTCTTTGTTCAAGCCCCTGTGTGGGTAAGATTACCAGAATTTCCTCTAGAATACTAGTATGAAGATGTCTTTGATGGAATAGCCAAATCTTTTGGAGAACTACTATTGACCAGACCCAGTGAGAGTGACCAGGTGATGCCTTACTTATGCTAGGATTTGTATAGGGGTGGATGAGAGAAAATATATGCCAGAGATCATAGAGATTCACTCAAAACTAGGCAAAAGACTGTAGAACATGGATTATGAAAGCATGCCCTTTGCCTGTTTCCACTGCAAGAAAGCTAGACACTATGTCAAATCATGCCTTGTGCTCTTGGCATTGGAAAAAGATAGGAAAGCCAAGAAGGTGCTAAGGAAAGCTGGTAATACCAAAGATTAGGATTTGGAAGGCTCAACAATGGAGAAAAACCTGAAGTCCTAAGAGGGATTTGAGGTTAACATCGAATAAGTTTGGAATAAAAAGGATTCAAATGAGTTGAGTCTAGAAATGAATAAGAACTAAGAAGGAATGGTAGAAAATAATGTAATAATGGTTTTGGGGAGATCATTCAGCTTCAGAATGAAATTTTTGTGGAAAGGGAGGAGTTTCTTCCCCAAGATGGGACTGATAAGGTTCTATAAGTCAATATCCTGCAAGACATCTTAGGAGAAGACAATGCTATGGAAGAGATGAGATTAGCTAAAGGAGGGGACTCATGCCCAAGGATGGCCCGTCTATCCCCTATTCTAGATTCCCTTGAACCTTCTTTGGAAGATGGGATATCTAGTCCTAAGTAGTATATGCAAATGAGTGTTTCCTCATAGGAATCAAACCCTAATCATAGCACAGAGTGTGCACCTTTTAGATAGGCTTTCAAGATGGAAGAATTGCTAAAATCAGCTTCCTCGAGGCAATTTATAAGAATGGAAGAACTCTTTGCAAAATACAAAGAAGGGGAGGAGGGAGAGTAGACTAAGGTTCAGAAGAAGAAGAAATCAAACAACATGGATCCTTCCCCAGTTTCCCCAGTAGCAACTAGGAGTAGGAATAAAGTTGATGTAGGGGCTAAATCAAAAACTCTAGGGAGAAAGAGAGATAGCCAGGTCCGACAAGAAGAAGCTAGCAAGAACATAGCAGATGGAACCCCAAAGACCATCCTGGAAGCTTGTACATCCAAAAAGAAATGAAAATTATCTCTTGGAATATTTGTGGGCTAAATGGCTCACATAAGAAGGACATCATAAGAAACATGATTAGGGATCATAGACCAGATATTATGTTAATCCAGGAAACAAAGATGAAGAAGGATAAGCTTGAAGGCATTAGATTCTATAAATATATGGATATGACTACTTCTAGCTCTGAAGGAACTTTAGGAGGTCTGATGACTATGTGGAAATCCTTTCACCTGAATGTTGAAATCATCCACAAAGATGATAATTTTCTGCTCATGAATTTTACTAGTATTAAGGATAATGAAAGCTAGTATATCATGAACATTTATGCACCTAATTCTAAAAAAGGTAGAAGATCTTACTGGGAAAAAATCAAACGCATAGCTTCTTTATGTAATCTCTCTAAGGGGATTATCATGCGGGACTTTAACACTCCCCTTAAAGAAGGGGAAAAATAGGGAGGTATCTCTCCTAACTTGGAAAGTAGGAAAGATCTCATGGACTTCATCAATGACCAAGCCCTCTTAGATGTGGACCTTCAAAGTGCAATTTTCACCTAGTCCAACAGGAGAATTGGATGGGAGTGCATCCGAGTTTGACTAGACCGTACTTTGATCACTATTAATTGGCTGAATTTTTACAACTATAATTTATCTACTTTGGTGAGGATTGGTTCGGATCACTCTCCCCTCTCTCTATCTTTGGATTTTATTTCTAGGAAAAGGAATTTCCCCTTCAGATTCGAGAAGATATGGACCACCCATCCAAGCCTGATAAACAAAATTAAGGAATGGAGGAATATCTAGATGTTAAGGGTTTGGCTATGTTTAGGGTGGCTAAAAGCCTTAGAAATATTAAGGTGAATATCAAATAGTGGAATAAGGATGAGTTTGGTAATATTTTATCCTCTAAAAATAAGGCTATCTTAGATCTTAACCTTGTTCAAGAGGAAATCTAGAGAGGGGTATGATGAGAATGGGCCGCTTAAAGAGAAATCTCTATTGTGCGAGTAACACAATATAATATGGAAGGAGGAAATTTTATGGAAGCAGAGATCTAGATCCATTTGGTTAAGGGAAGGGGATCAAAATACAAGGTTCTTTCACTTGTCTATGATGAAACACAAGGCTACTAATAGAATTAGTAGTATTAAGAGGGGGGACCAACTCTTGCAGGAGGATAAGAATATTTCTAATGAAGCTATTATTTTTTCTCCTCCCTTCTTTCCAAAGATCATGAGCTTTTGGAGGAGGATAAAGATACCCTCCTGGGCCCAACATTCCCAAAATCATCTCTGAAGATAAAAAAAAAGGTTTATGTGCTATTCTGAATATGGAAGAATTTAAAAAAGCCTTGAACTCTCTCCCTGACAACAAAGCCGTAGGACCAGATGGTTTCCTGATGTTCTTCTTCCATCTGTTCTGGGAAGTGGTTAAATTTGATGTGGTTAAAGAGGTGTAAGAATTATTTGGATAAAAAAACCTCCTCAAAGAACTTAATGCTACTTTCTTGGTTCTCATCCCTAAAGTCCCAGGGGTAGAGTCAATCGAGCTTTTCTGACTCATTAGTTTATGAAACTCCTTCTACAAGATAATTTCTAACACCATCACTGCCAGAATTCACAAGGTGCTCCCTTCTATCATTTCTCACCAACAGTATGGATTCATGCTTGGTAGAAAAATTCTTGACTCCATAATGGTGGTGCACGAAGTGATCCACTCCTTAGATTCTGGTAAGAGTGAAGGTTTCCTTCTCAATCTTGACTTGTCCAAGGCTTATGATTGTGTGACTAGCTTTTCCTGCTCAAGGTTCTTGGAGCTTTTGGTTTTAATGTGAACACCTACAAGATCATTCATCAATCATTTCCACTCCTTTACTGGCAGTTATGGCGAATG
Organism: Chamaecyparis obtusa; assembly: GCA_027943335.1. NCBI lineage: Eukaryota > Viridiplantae > Streptophyta > Pinopsida > Cupressales > Cupressaceae > Chamaecyparis > Chamaecyparis obtusa. The sequence goes on along the minus strand of BSBK01001832.1, from coordinate 104,155 downwards.
GATTCCCTTTGAATTTTTTCAAAACTTCCAGGGGTTTGAGACAAGGAGAACCCCTATCACCCATTCTTTTCATTATTCTAGCTGAATGCCTTGGGAGACTTATTTTAGCCTATAGGATAACTATGGTTATGAAAGGTATTAATCCATCATCAAGTAACATAGTTTTCTCTCACCAACAGTTCATGGATGATACCATTTTAGGTGGGGAGGCTTCCATGAGTGAAGCCAGAGTGGTGAAGAAATTTCTCAATTCCTACACTAGGGCTACTGGGCAATCCATTAATTGGACTAAAAGCTCTATTTTCTTCCTCAACACTCCTGAGGAAAGACAAAAGAGAATTATGGATATCCTAGGTTGTTGCATTGATTCTCTTCCTTCAAAATATTTGGGTCTTCCTTTAGGCGTTAAGCCCCCTGATGCTTTCTGGAACAAACTCATTGATAGATTCAATAGGAAATTGGCTAGTTAGAAGAGGGTCACTCTCAACCAAGTAGGCAAAATCTAGCTAGTTAAATCTACCCTACAAAAGCTTCCCACCTATGCTTTAAGTCTCTTTTCTATACTTGCTAAAGCTACAGAGGTGATGAAAAGAATTCAAAGAAAATTTCTCTGGTCAGGGACCGAGGAACATAAGAGACTCCCTCTTATTGCATGGGACAAAGTTTTTCTTCCTAAAAGAGCTAGTGGATTAGGGATTAGGAGGATCAGACCTTTAAACAAAGCTCTCCAAGTGAAACAGATATGGCATATTTTCAATAGCAAGGCGGAATGGCATGACACTTTTGAAGATAATTGTCTTTCTAAGAACTCCATAAACCATTTTTTTGGGTGTAATGATATTCCAAAAGGTTCTTATATCTAGTACAACTTCCTCAATGCTAAGGATATTGCTAAATCTAAGGCTAAACGAAAAATTGGGAATGGGTAAATTATATTTAACTTCTGGAATGATAATTGGCTCCAGTTGGGACCATTGTGGGACTGTGAGCCTTTCAATTCATGGATGGATGAGTGTATCCAAAAATTTGGCTCTCAGGTCTATAATTATAGAGTGGGTAATGCCTAGGTGAGCCTTTCCTCTATTTCTCAGGACCCAATTCCTCTTTTGATTGTCCTTAATGTAGTTTTCCTTCCCCCTCTCAAGATGTTCTGATATGGGAAGGCTCACCTGATGGGGCCTTTTCAGTTGCATCTACCTATTCTTTTTAAATGTGTTAGGAAGCCATGCTTATTTGAGCCAAAGCCTAGTTCCCTGGCCTTATTCCCAAAATTAATGTCTTCTTCTAGCTTTTTCTTCAGAACCGCATCCTCACTGTAGATAATCTTATGAAGAGAGGTTTCCAGATCCCCAATATGTGTGTGTTGTGTAAATGCAAAATAGAGTCAGTGTACTGTATGCACCCTAAAATGGTCAGCTAGACTTTGGGCCCCCATTCAGCAATTTATCAATCTCCTGAATTAGCATTTTCAGCACAATATCAATTTCCTTGATCAAATCTTGATTTTATCATTTATTCAATTATATTCTCATGGGCTAACCATTTTATCCTAAGTCTTTATTTAATTAAAAGGGATATTTCCTCCCCTTTTAATAAATAAAAGGGCCCCACCTTTTCCTCTTATTCTCAGTTGCACAAATAAAGCATTATTCTTATTTTATAAAAAGAAGAAAAGCACTTTTTGTCTCATATGGACACAAAAGTCGACTCTTATTTTATCATTGGAGGATATTTGTGCACATGGATTGCTCCTCTTTTATGCTCCACCCTTGATTAAGACTTTTGCCTCTTAATCTCCATCATCCGTTGTTTCTCATTTCCTATAAAAGAAGAGCTCTCTTCCTCATTTGCATATCCATCTTTTTATGCTAATGTTATGCTGCAAGTTTTCTAGGTCACTTTGGAGCTTTTGAAGATTTGGAGCATTCTTGACTTTTGCATCTACATTCCATTCTTAGTTTCATTCATGCATAGTAGCTTCATGTTTATGCTTTCATAGTTTATATTTCCTTTCAAGCTTTAGAGTAACTCATCTAGTTTAACTAGGAAGGCTTGGTAATACTTGTATTTTCCTTTTCATAGCATAGCTTGTACTTTCATTTCCATAGCTTAGCTTGCATCTCTCATTTCTAGCTTGCATATTCATCTTAATCTAGTTTGCACTTGCATTTCATAGTGATTCTTGGGGGTATTGGCATTCTTACCCTTGTCTTCATTTGAATCTCTCATTGTGTGGTTGCCTAGCAAGGTCATTAGCTTAATAGCTCTAACTGAGAGAAAACTTCAAATAATCTTGCAACTCTATGCATAGAGAGCTCTAGGTCACTTTCTAAGGTTTCCTCTTCATGGATTCCCTTGGATATAATGACTTAGAGAAGTGCACCATTTGAGTATGTACATTTTTGGTGCCCATCGTGGGGCAAATGTATGCATTTTCAGAAATTTTTTGCGCCCATTGTGGGATAGAGCTTTATGGTTTTGTCCTTCATTTCATGCATTTTTGGAAACTTTTTGTCATAGTTTAGCATCATTTTCAACTCTCTAATTTTCTATCTCAAAGTGTCATGGGACAGGTTTCCAGTGTTGTGCGACATTTTCTTGTATAGCAGGGCGACACTTTACCAGTTAAAAGTGTTCCACTATTTGACAGATAATATTGCACTGCTTAGTATATTCTATCACCTACAGGTTAGTGAACTATCGTATGGAGATAAACTATCATGCCTATATACAGTGAAGTGTCGCATGATATTTTTGGTGACTGTACTGTCACCTATACCCAACAGTGAGTTATTTCTTGGTTCTTTTTTGCTAAGTTTTGATCCAATTAGTTTGCTGGTTTGATTCACTGTGGTTAGGCAAAGTTTAGTTGCAGATTGGATTTGGATTTTAGATTTTGCTAACCTTGTGGGCCTAACAAGTTGTGCTTGTAGGTACTCTCATTACTTGAAATATTTTTCCAAAAGAACGCATGTTAAAGCTTCAAATGCACAAGGGCTACTAATGGTTTTTATAGGGCTGCCCAAAGCATAAAAACCCAATCAAGTGCTTGTTTTTTTATTTCATTTTCAAGTGTGTCGATTACTAGTTGTTTCATTTCATAGGAACATAATATCTTGTTGTAGGAATTCTTGGGTGGTAGGAGAAGTATGCTCTTCACCCCTGTGGTGAACTAGAAAATCTTGACCCATCTTTGGATTTTGAAAGCAAGAGGGTAATTGAACATTTTCTTGGAGTGCTTGGGAGAAAACTTTGGGATAAGGGAGTATGCTCTTCACCCTTGTGGTGAAATAAAATCCTTGAATCTCATAAGTTGATCCATTCTTTGTTTAGATCTTTAGAATCCTTTAGCGGGCCTACTCTTGAGCAATGAAGAGTAACAACCCAAGTGGGGACAAGCCTTTTTCCATCTATTCCAACCCACTATCAACTCAAGGCTATCAAGGACACAAAACCTTGGTAGACATAGTGCTTGTCTTCACTTGAGGTGAGTACTTGTGGGATTGTGACCATGAGAAATGTATTGAGCAAGAATGCTTAAGGTACTCTTGAGGCCGCGAGGTTTGTTACTTGCCAAAAGGTAAGGAGTCCCTTTGGGGAGCAAGAGGGGTACTACGAATGGAAGCCCTTACTAAGAACCATAGATAGAGGCCACCCTATTTTGTCATTTAGCTTCTTGGTGCAAGGATTGATCCAAGTGGAATAACCTGGATCACCCCAAGATTACTCATCATCTGTGTTCCTTTGGTTGTGTCATTGGCACTTCCATGACAAAGCCAATATCTATTGTGGGTAACCACTTTGTGTGAGGCAATGGGACATCAAGTGTGGGCCAAGTTGTTAAGTATTGAGCCATTTTATTTTTAGGCTAAAAAGTGTTTGAAGTGTTCTCATTGTGATATACCCGTGTAAATGTTCTTGCATATTCAACATCACGGTAGCATTCATAGGATTTTATTGCTTTGATATCACAAGTGCTTGTCTTGGGAAGGTTACTTTTACCCTTGTTTCAAGTTATTTATGACATGTTTGATCACCTACTATTTGCAAACCTATCAATTTACTATTGTCACTGTGACTGAGATCAAAAAAATCAACCCTCAAACTAAAATTTTGAACAAATAGTCCTTGAAACTAAGATTTTGCACTTCACTAGTCAAAGAGTCATACGACACTGAAATAGTTTCGCCCCCTTTACTAAGAAATATCATACGATAGTTCGCTACTGGAAGACTGTCGCACTATTTGCTAGAAACTATCACCTGGGTCACCTGGAAACTATCACCCTGCTTAGAGCGAAATATCACCTGCTGAGAAACTGTCTGCCTAGATACTATCGCACAAAGTCTTTTTGCTGCCTATCAAATTTATGCAATTTTTAGTCTTCTCTTAGTTGACAAGATTTTAGTGAGTTTCATGCCCTACAACTAACAGCTTGTTTGTGCCTCTGGTTTTTGGCTCTAGACATCTTGAGTTAGTAATCTTTGACTTCACCAAAAAAATTTCTTGTCATTAGTAAGTTCGGAATCATCTTTGTTGAGAAGATTCACCTTTAGATTCCTTGATTGCACACTTGGATAGTTTGAGTACTCTTTTGTCCAAATCCACTTTCATATAAATTCAATTTCAATATATTTTGGTTAAATCATCCTCCTGATCCATATGTGCTAGGATACTGGAATCCTTTTGTTTTGCACCATTGTGGCAGTGTTGATTTATACCTTTTGTCAGCTTTCTATCTCACCATATCTCTTTTTGGACAATTGAATATTTTCACTATCCTAGTTTGACAATTAGCGATTCATAAGGTTATTTTCTCACTAAGGATCTTTTCTTTCATGCCGGTTACAACAAGATACCAAGTGGGTCAAGGAAAACAACCTCAAGTAGTTTTTGAATAATTACCTTTAGTTCAAACTCGTCAAAGGTGAAAGGGGAAGGAACCTATCTTCGATCAATCTCCTAGGAGAGCTTCAAAAGTGTGGTTTGAGCCTAAGAGTAGCCTTAGTCAGTTGAGTACTTCTTTACCATCCTCTCAATAAAATATGGACATGAGCTACACTTTGATTAGGGGACAAAGACAAGCAATAGATCAAACTCTTGACGAAATTTTTCAGAGACATAGGAGTAATATGTCATTCAATGATGACAATCAACCTGAATCACCTCCTATTAATTCAAGATATCTAGATGCGCATCAACGAGCCAAAAGACACTATGCACAAGCTCATCAAGATGCATGGTCACAACATGAGGACCAAAACAACCAATCTTGTGATGCTCATGTGAATGCAGCTAACTTGTTCAATAGTTCAAGACCAAGCTCTCCACTAAAAACAACTGCAAGATATACAAGTGAGAGGCTAAAAAGTATTGAGCAAGAAAAAAAAGCCTTCTTAAATGAACAAGCTACAAAAGAAGAAAGATTTAGGCTCCTAGAGGAGGAACAACGAACCTTGTAGACATAGAGAGAAGAGCCACACAAGAAGAACAAGATAGGCTCCTAGCCCAACAACTTAATGCACAATTCAACAATAGAGGTACCAATAGTGGGACCAACTCCCCACCATCTACTCCCTTGGGCAGCCAATGAGGAAGAAAATATTCAAGGTCACCATCAAGATCTCCTAGTCCTAGAGGAAGGACTTTACAACATGCTCACTATAGGAGGTAGACACCTCCTAGGAACTCAAGAAAACCCTCCCAACGATCTCATCATGGCTCTCAACATGGAGGAACTAGTGCAAATTATGAAGCTCAAGACTTTATGAGAATGCAACAAGAACCACTTTTCCAACAATATGTGGAAAAATATGTTGAGCAAAATAAAGATAAGTTCCTAGAGAACCTAATCAACAAGGGTGTGAGGGTCCCTTATAACTTTGATGTGGATAGGAAAATAAAGAAACATAGTCCCTCACAAGAGGAAGAGATTAAGAAAATAAAAAAGATGATGGAGAAGATGATGGCTCCCAAGAGTTCCTTCAACCTTGATTCTATTTGTCCTAACCCTTTTGATAAGAGTGTGAGCATGATGGATTTTTCTAGGAAAATTGAGTTTCCCCAATATGACAAATATGATGGTAATGGTGACCCACATGATCATGTGCATTAGTTTTATACCATGAGTTTTGAATTTCACCATGAAGATTCCTATTTGATGAGATTATCCCCAAGGAGTCTAAAAGGTCAAGCTATGGAGTGGTTTACCAACATAACCCCTCCTGTCAAAACTTTTAAAGAACTGGTCCATAGATTTGTGCAACATTTTGCCTACAACCTGTCAAGATCAGTCACCATGCTCGATTTGTGTAATTTGAACCAGAATCGAGGGGAATCCTTTGTTACAATTTTACAAAGGTGGAGATGATTATGCTCCTGATATTCTAGGATGATTCTTGAATAGGAGAGAATTGATATCATTGTAAGTAATCTAATACCTGAGATGCAGTATGAGGTTCAGAAGATGGTCTTTGATTCATTCGACACCATGGTCAAAACTGCATGTAGAATAGAGGATGTCTTAAAAGAGCAAGGTATTTTGGCTAAACAACATAATAACAACTATAGTCAAAATAATAACAACCATCATAAGGACAAAGGCAAGAACTCACACTGGAATAAAAATAGGCAAGTTTTCAATGATGGAGTTGTTGAATCTAACCAAAGGATCAGGGTGTCCTTCATTTATCTAGTGCAGTTCAAGCTATGAAGCTTAACACATCCTCTAACCAACAAGAGCATAAACAAAGATATCAAGAAAGACCTAAAAAGGAGAAGTGACAGTTCTCTAAGCTTGGGGATTCTTATGAAGATGTTTTCAAAACGCTTATTGATAACAATCTTGCACAACCACAAGATCCAACAAAATTTCACATACTTGACATTAAGCCATATTGGTGGAATGAAAAAGCTTACTGCATATTTCATAATAGCATTGGACATGACATAGAGCACTGCTGGAAACTTAAACATCTCATTCAAGATCTTATTGAAAATGGTAAACTTCAGAATGATGGATTGAAGACCAATGCAGATCATAAAGTGTTTAAGGAACCTTTGCCTAAATATGATAAGGGGGAAACCTCTAAACCCAAAGATGGAAAAGGTACAATCAACTACACCTATACGTCTGCAGAGAATGTTATCAATATGCTTGAAGCTGTGGATGAAAATGTCAACATGATGCAAAGCAAAGATTCTCATAGTCATGATGTGGACTCTCCTATATTTGATAACAAACCTGTGGTGGTGCTTAGAGGTCCTCACTTTCAAAGGCCATCTCAAGCTCTTAATGATCTCACTAGAAGCCAAGGTCAAGGTCCTGTGGTCATTAGAGGTCCTAATTCTAACCAATCTAGCAAACCAAAGCAAATGACATCCAAGAATGTCACCACCAAGTCAGTGGTTAATCCAAAAATGAGCTACAATCTTGTTGATCAGTTACAAAGAACACCAGCTCAAATCTCAATTTTTGAGCTCCTAGAGTTGTCTCCAAGACATAAGCATGTCCTTGAAGATGCTTTGCGTACAGCCAATGTCCCTAACAACATAGACATTGATCAATTCCAAAATATGGTAAATCATCTTGCCAGCCCACATTACCTCACATTCTCAGAAGAAGATGACAAATCCTTGAGCCATCTGCATAATCTTTTCCTTCACATTGAAGTCACGATTCACAAGACCCATGTCAGGTGTGCGTTGATTGATGGGGGTGTTGGGCTCAATATTTGTTCCTTGAGTTTGTTGAAAATATTGGGTTACTCAGAACAATTTATTGATACTCGTAAGAAAATAACCATCAAAGCCTATGATGAGGTAGAGAGAAGCTCCAAAGGCTTGGCCATCCTTCTTGTTAGGATTGGCCCCATTGAAAAGGACATCTTGTTCTAGATTGTTGATGTTGGTCCTTTAGCCTATAATATTCTGCTTGGTAGACCATGGATCTATGACATGCAAGAAGTGCCACCCACCTACCACCAATGTGGCAAGTTCCCCTATAATGGAGTAGAGGTTTGTATACCCGGGGGGGTATGTGCAAGATCATGAGGGGCCAAAAAGTGGTGATGTTAGTTCAAAACGTTGACAATGTAGCTGACGACCTTTTTTTCACTCGAATTTGATAAAATGAAAAGGGTATCTTAAGGAGATCATAAGCTTTCTATCGATATAATTTCTATCAAATTTTGAATTCCGTAAGTAATTATTAGTTATTTTCTAATTGAGCTACCTCTAAAGTGTTGATTTATATACTGATTAAAAAATGACTATAACTTTCAAACGGTATAACATTTTTGAAATCTGAAAAATGTGTCACATTCTATGCTTCACCTACTATAAGGAAAAATAAATAAATTTTGAATTTTGTAAAGTTTTGAATGAGTTAAGGTGGTCAGACACGGGAGTTTTTTTATTCTAAAAATGTTGTAGCAAAAAATTCATAATTAATTATTTTTTTAGAATAAAATTACAAAAAAATATCCGTCACATCTAGGCATGAGTCTACTACTTATATAGAAAATCTTATAATAAAATATTATCATTTGATTATGCTTAAGGTGGTCAGACATACACCTACTTCTTAATTTTTTCCTGAAATTTTTGTACTGCTACATTGAAATCTATACTTCTCACCAATCATACTAACTTTTTCTCAAAAAGGCCTAGTAGTTTAGAAACTACATTCAATTTTCTATAGATTCTATTCTTACAACTTTTTGATATTAGGTTCATAGCTAGTTGAAATTTTCACGTCAAGTTGACTAACCCTGATTTGCTGATTTTTCATTGCCACTTAAGGGCATAGTTTGGCCCCTCATGATCTTGCACATACCCGGGGATAGAACATTATTAGTTAATGCAATTTCAGCAGGGACCCATATTCCTCTTAATCAGGAAGTAGAAAATTTTGATGCAACTTTCGCACAATGTCAGACTAAGTTCAAAACCATAGACCTTGGTATGGGTGGTTATCACATTGACTCCTTCACAAAGCTACCAGTCTCACCTAGGTCCTATGGTAAACCTTCATAGGAGATGCATCCCTCATCCTCAGTAATGACTCTGTTTGATACATTTGTAGAGTCTTCAATACCCATTCAGGATGAGAAAGAGGGAGTAGCTATTAGAGACTGGATTTACAAAGAGGAAAAATACAAGCACAATGAGAATTTTTCTTCATCTCCTAAGACTTATGAGAGAGGATATACTTTGGTCAAAAATATGGGTTACCTAGGTCATGGTCCTCTTAGTCATAGACTAGATGCTAAGGCTGAACCACTCAATCATGCTCTTTTTGGGCACAGATCTAAGACAATAGTTGGCCTAGGTTTTGAAAGTTAGAACAAGACAGTTGCCCCTATCCTAGCTGTGATGGATAGTGATGATGAATACATGCCCAATTTGCAAAATCAACAAGATAGGTGTGAAGATTGGGTCCCTTCCACCAATCTCCTTTGGGGAGATTTAGATACTATAATTGATAATCCCATAGTTTCAGAACTAGAACAAGAACAATCCACTATTGAAGATCATGTTGAGGATCCTATCCAACACACAAATGGCATTCAAGAGGGTGTTAACCTTGGTGACATCAATGCTTCTACTTCAAGACCTAAAAAATATGGTTGGTGTAAGCATCCTAGCTGGGATTCAGATATGGACTCACATGAGTATGAGTGGGAGACTCTTTCTGATTGTTCTGCAGTTGACATGGACATTGCTATTGTCCATACATATAGTTCCCAATCCGAGGTACCTAACGAGTCTAGTCTATGACTAGAGGATTGGAATCCATGAGTCACTTTAGTGGACGATGCTTCGCTTAGTAGGATGAGTCTTGATTTGGGTACCTTCGAAGGATACTTGATGAATCCTAACTCTGTAATCACCAGAGATGATGCCATTCACATATAGAATATTGAACCAGCCATTGACCTACCCCTTGTCAATCTGCACTTAATTGATTGGTCTCAGTGTTATCAAGAGCCTCAACTTCTAACTTTTCAAAATGACTATGAGATAGCATGCTACCTGAATGCCCTTGAACTTGTAGTCTCTTCCACTAGCGAATGAACTAGAAGTATGACAGAGCCAGATATCAAGTACCTCAGTCAAAAAATAAAAAGAAAAGAAACAAAAAATAGGAGTTTTGATGGCGAAAACCACTATGTGGTGGTGTTAGAACTGAAAAAAGTAAAAATAAAAGATGTATCCAAAGGTGAAAACCTCCCTGAGGTGCCTAAGGATGAGGTACTTGATAATCTTCCAAGCTATTTTCAGGACAGGTCTTTAGTGCTTGTTGAGCCTACATAGCCAGTTAATCTAAATACAGTAGAGGCTCCACAAATAATTCATTTGGCTCAATCATTGTCAACACAAGAAAAGGAGACATATACCAAATTCTTACAAAGAAAGAAAATCAATTTTGCTTGGAACTATTCAGACATGCCAAGATTGGACACTAGTCTCATTATTTATCATTTGTCCATAGCTCTAGAAATCAAACTAGTAAAACAAAAATTGAGGAAAATGCATCCTCACATAGCTCTCCTTGTCAAAGTTGAGTTAGAGAAACTCCTCAGTGTAGGATTTATAAGAGTTGTTGATTATGCCAAATGGATATCCAATATTGTGCCAGTTTCAAAACATGACAAATCCATTCGTGTGTGCACAGACTTTAGAGATCTTAATAAAGCATGGCCAAATGATGGTTTTCCACTTCCAAATATAGACACGATAGTGGACATGACCACAAGCTATGAGATCTATTCTTTGATGGATGGCTTTTTTGGGTATAATCAAATCAAAATAGCTCCTGAAGACCAAGAGAAAACTGCATTCACTTGTGCATGGGGAACCTATTGTTGGAACGTCATGCCATTTGGATTAAAAAATGTTAGAGCTACATATCAAAGAGCTATGACTACTATTTTCCATGACATGATGCATAAGAATATGGAAGACTATGTGGATGACACCTTGGCAAAATCCAAGAAAAGGGATACGCACCTTGGTGATTTGGAAGTAATTCTAGATAATATGGAATAGTTTCAACTTGGATTAAATCCAAAAAAATGTGCATTTGGAGTTACCTCTGGCAAACTCTTAGGATTTATCATTTTAGTTAAAGGAATAGAGGTGGACCCAGAAAAATTTCAAGCAATAATGAATATGCCACCTCCTAAAAACATCAGTCAAATGAGGAGTCTTCAAGGAATCCTTCAGTCTATAAGGAGGTTTATTTCACAACTGGCTGATAGAGCTCAACCCTTTAATAAGACTTTTCATAAAGGGGTTAAATGTGTTTGGAATGAGGAATGTCATAAAAGAATGGATCAAATCAAACAGTACTTGGCTAATCCTCCAATCTTAATGCCTCCTATCCTAGGAAAACCACTTATATTATATGTCTCAGCAACAGAATCTTCCCTAGGGGCATTATTGGCTCAACTTGATGATACTGGAAAAGAAAGAGCTATCTATTACATCAGTCGTACTCCTGTGTCATATGAGGTCAACTACACTAGTATTGAAAAATCTTGCCTAGCAGTGGTGTTTGCTTCCCAAAAGTTGCAACATTACATGCTTGCACATACAATACATCTCAGTGCAAAAATTGATCCGCTAAAATACTTGCTTGGTAAGGCCGCCCTCATGAGTAGACTTGCTAAATGGATGATGATTCTTTCAAAATTTGACATAGAGTATGTTGAACATAAGGCTATAAAAGGATAGGCCATTGCAGACCAATTGGCTGATTTTCCAATCCAAGACAAAGCACCAATTCAAGTTGAATTTCCAAATGAGCACATAGTGTACATGACCGCAAGAACATGGAAGATGTTCTTTGATGGCTCTTTCATGCAAAATGGTTCAAGCGTTGGAGTGTTGTTTGTCTCTCCTCATGGATATACTATTCCTAAGTCCTATAAGTTATTATTCCCATGCACAAACAACATTGTTGAGTATGAAGCCTTGACAAATGGATTGAAAATGGCTATAGAATGGGGGATGACAAAGCTGCACATTTATGGGGATTCACAATTGATTATCAACCAAGTTAATGAAGAATATCAAACAAAGGATGACAAACTGATACCCTATAAGAAGATGGTTGATTCATTGCACTGATACTTTACCTTTGTTACATTTCAACAAATCCCTAGGGTAGAGAATAAGGCAGCCGATGCTATGGCTATATTAGCTTCACTTCTTTAGCTAGAACAACATGAATCTAGGTATGAATTCCTACTGGAAGAGCTACGTTACCCTATTTTTGACTCCTCAGAAAGCCATGTCATTTGTACCTTGGTTAGCCATGAATCATCTCGCTATGGTGCCATTTATTCATATCTCCATGATGGTACTATTCCTGAAACCTTTAATCATTCCAAAAGAAGAAACCTTATTCATAATGCCTCTCGCCACACCCTTATCTTTGGTGATCTGTATAGGAGGGGTTTAGATGGGACACTTCTTAAGTGTTTAGAAAAGGATGAGTCCAACCAAGCGTTAGTTGACATTCATGAGGGCATTTGTGGAGGACATTATAATGGTCTTTCCCTGGCCCGAAGGTTGCTTAGGGCAGGGTACTATTGGCCTACCATGCAGACAGATGTAGTAGCTTTTACTAAATCTTGTGAAAAATGTTAGAAACATGGAAACCTGATACATGCTCCAAGCAAGGAGCTTATTCCTTCTATTTCTCATTGGCCATTTCAGCACTGGGCCTTTGACCTTGTTGGGCAGATTCATCCCAACTCATCAGGTGGACACAAATTCATTATTACTGCTATTGATTACTTTACCAAATGGGTAGAAGCTGTCCCACTTTCTGTTGCCTCAGGCAAGATAGTTTCTTTGTTTATTTTGAATCATATTATTTGTCGGTATGGAGTGCCTTCTGAGATAATCATTGACAATGGGGGTTAGTTTAAAAATAAGGACCTTAAGCATCTCTACAAGAAATTCAAGATAAAACAACATTGGTCCTCCATTTACTTCCTGCAAGGAAATGGACAAGCAGAGGCTTCGAATAAGACCATTCTTAAGATTCTCCATAGAATAGTTGACAAGAATGGTAGAGATTGGCACCTACAGATAAATTTGGCCTTGTGGGCCTACAGAATGAGTATTCGTACTTGAATAGGGGCTACACCTTTTTTCCTCACTTATGGTGTTGAAGCAGTGTTACCTTTAGAAGTAGAGATCCCTTCACTTAGAGTCTCTCTCAAGGGTTTAGTGACAGATGAAGACTACCGCACCATGAGGTTGCAGGAACTAGAACTTCTAGATGAAAAGCGTAAAGCATCTTTTGATCACATGAGAGTCTACCAAAAGCGTATGTCCAAAGCATTCAACAAGAAGGTTCACCCTAGAGAATTTCAAGTGGGGGATCTTGTTTTGCGAGATAACCCTAAGAACCAACAAAATAGAGAACAAAAAGGGAAGTTTGAACCTAATTGGCTTGGACCATACATCATTACTGCAGCTTTTGGTATGGGTGCTTATTTACTATTTGATCCAGAGGGGGAACAGCTCCCTGACCCTATCAATGTTTTGCACCTCAAGAAGTTCTATCCATGATGCCTACTCAGTCTGGGGGCATCCTTTGTACATATTTATTGATCGTGAAAAAATTCCAAAAAAATTCATATATGATGCTGAAAAAATCCTAAAAAGCATATAAAGTCCTTAAAAAATACAAAAAAAAAAAAAATGCAAAAAATTCAAAAAAATAGAAAAAGTGCCTTGGTGAAAACCTAGAAACAGGCGCCTTGGTAGAAAAAATACAAAAAAATTGAAAAAATAAAAAATAAAAAAATCTCCAAGTGGTGAAAACCTAGAAACAGGCACTACTTGAGGCCTTTGCACCCTTATCTTTTAGCATGCATCCTCGACCCTTAGCCTTTCTCCATCATGCCTTCACCTTGTTGCCTTGGTTTGGAATTGGTCTTTGTCTTTGTCTAGGGGGCATCACTGTGTTGGCTTTGGTCTCCAGGATGCGTTGGTCTTTAGGACATCTTGCAAATAGTGTTTTTCAACACCACCCCAAAATGTGTTTTTCAACACTACCCTAGCATCAAGTGTTTCTCAACACTTATCAGATATCTTACCTGCAGTCTAGCATGATATGATATCTCTCACTGGAAAATGTGATACTTGAAGATTGATTCTATGACCTACACACATGCACTTAAACACTTGACTCACTGAGACTTGTTTGACTTTATCTCTTTGTGTGCTATCTATGATGATTTCTTTAATGAGTGTTCTCTCCCTATGATAGTTTTCGATGATGCATAGCTAGAAGACTGAGGGCATGAGGACATGTTTTATTGATTTTTCTGCTTGTGGGTATATTTTGTTGGTTCTCACTATCATTAGAATTTATGCTTGATCCACTTGACATTGGGGTCTACAAGGTATTATCCTTGACTATTACGCAAGTGCATACTTATAGTCATCTTGACTTTCCTTGTGTCTCGATGTGAGTATAATCTTGCCATGTCAAACTTAGGTAATCTCACTACATTAGCCATCTTGACCTATATGTCTTTGATGCCTAGGTGGGATTCCCACATTCTATCTGATATAGATCATATTCATATACCCATAGTCATACTAGTGTGTATTGTATGATCTTGCTATGCTACCAATAAAGCTCGATGATGATTATTAGATGTCTATTGGTGTTGTGACCTTGCAAGTCAACCACTTTCATAGTAGCCTGCATTTCTAGGTTCATGTTAGACTAGTTTTGCATTTTGCACATGGAGAGAGCTCTCCTTTTATCTTCTGTGGACTAGTTGGTCAATTGCGCTCACCTTTCCTATTCTTGATTATGTCTTTCACTCCTTGTCTTTCACATCGCATCCTATTCCTGTCATCAGAAGGGGTTAATCTTATCATCATATCTATATCAAAAAGAGATCATTTTCAAAAACATGAGTCTATATCATACACATGAGAATTAAACATACATCTATGAGAGAGAATATACATGAGCATTTATAACATCCATTTTGAGAAAATATGACAAGACAATATAAAAACTGATACATCCATCACCAGTGAGACAAATACACATGATATATCACAAATCCAGTAATCTCATATATAAATGTCATCATACAAAATACAATATCGGATGCTAAAATCTAGATCAATGTCTCAAGATGTGTCCAAAACATCAAAAACCTAAGCCCTAAACATAGGACTCGCTACCACCATCGCAAGGACCTGGTGGTGGAGGAGGTGGTGCCATGTCTGGTGCTACATCGGATCTACCCACTACTATTGAGTAAGAAGGAGCTCTCTGACCCATTGGTACTGCCTATATGTACAGCCTGTGATAGTACATAGCTCGTGCTACCTCTCTCTGACTCTCTGCAATGGCAGCCTATAGTGCTCTCTCTTGTCGCTCTGTCTCAGCCCTCTGATCTGTGAGTTGCTACTCCCTAACCACTATTATGATCCTGAGCTACTGCATCTCAGCCTCTAGAGCCTATATCCTAGCTCAGGTCCTCTCCTCTTGCAAGTGGATCCTGCCTTGCCTCTGCCTATTGGCGAGCTGGTCTCGCCTCATCCTCAGGGGTCACTGATCTCCATCCTCGTGACCATTTTTGGCCACCTAATTTGGATCCCTAACCTGTCTCCCTCACTCTCCATCTCCCTCCATCCCCTCTGCCTCCTTTGTCTCTTCCGTCATCTCCATCATCCCCCTATGCTCCTGGCTGAACATCTAGTACAGTGAATCTGGGGAATAGAGCCCTACACCGCTCTGCCCTGTAAGCTACATTTGCAGCTGCATCTGCCATGTCTAGAAGGTACTCCCATGGCTCCTGACATACTAGAGCTATATCCTGTACTTCCTACTAGTAATCCAACATTGGCAGCCAACCATGGCCCTCCTCATCTCAAACCTGAGCATATGTGGTAGTCTTCATAGGCACCCTCTGCTGGCGTCCAAACAACCTCCAGACCCGAGTGATGATGAATCTCTCCACAATATCTGCATGGTGACCTACCAGTGGCAGATTCCAAAACATGTAATCTAGCTCCCATCTGTCACCCCACTACTTGCATGCCCTGTAAGTTCTCCATATGAATGAGGTGAGCTCATCCAGCACTCTCCTGTAATAAGTGACATCCCCACTATGTGCCTCAGAGATGAAACTGACGTATCTGTACATATAAGGATACCTGCACTCCCTAGGCTACACTTGTGGATGCACTACAACAATGTGCTCCCATGCCCATATTTAAGCAAGTATGGCCCCGCATGCCCAAGTCCTGCCATCCTGGTAGACAATCTCATGTAACTCATGGTACATGTTGGCTAGAATAGCTGGACCCCATGCCATCCATCATGGAAATGCCACCAAATATACTAGAAACCTACCCCATCCCAGTGGGAAACCCTTCTGACTCCTATCAGCGATAAGGGCCTATCCAATAATAGACGCAATAATGCAAGGCACTGGGAAGTCCCTGCCAAAATTGTCCATCAACTGATCCCACCTGATGTGTCTGTCTAGGATGGTGATGTCCTAGAACATGCCCTGGATGGCCTACCACCCCTTAGTAGGATCCTAATCATAGTATACCTATGCAATCAAACAATCATGTCAGTTTCTATTATACAGAAACTTTACATCTATGGCTATCTTTAAACATGATTATACTTACAGGCTCGCCATGGCTAGGCACTCAGAGAATCTGATAGACATCCTCCAGTGAAATAGATGCCTCTCCAGTAGGTAGATGAAAGGTGTTGTGCTCGCTATGCCACCTCTCAGCAAGCACAATCAACAACCCATGGTCAGCTCAGATATGGGGCATCTGCAGTAAGTACCCAAAGCCCATAGCCCTCAAGTCTTCCTTGCCCGGATCATCTAGATCTCGAACAAATCATAACTCTGTCACCTTTGGCGCTCTAATGTGTAGCACTAAAAAGTGCTCCTGCAAACCATTAACCCTAGCTAGATGTCGACACATATCATGATGGATGTTTAAAAATTAATACAAAACATCTTAAAAAGCAAACATTGTCAAGACTCATGTTATTTTGCTCAAAAACATTAAAACATGTCAAATTTTTATACTAGGCGACACTATTTTTTGACTAAGTGTCGTGCAACACTTTGTCCTATATCAGTGTGATGATATCTATTCGTGCGATACTTTGCATAGTGTCATGCGAAATTTCATCTTGTGTCATGTGACACTTTATTCAATGCTCATGCGACACTATTTTGACCCATGAAGTGTCGCACGATACTTATCATCAAAGGGTGTGACACTTATAAAGGGTCGTACTAACTTTCACCCGAATTCAAAAATTTGAAATTTAAAAAAACATTAAAAAACATGTTTTAATGCATTAAATGCTCAGAAATGACCCATAAAAGTGAGTTTTTTTTCGAAAACATACCAAGGCAGCATAGTGCAAAGGTCGGTTGTGCAAGCGGGTGCACTCAAATCGGTGTCTATGGACCGAAACTGCTACTTGCTAGGCCATTTTCTCTCTCTATGCTATTCCGATTCTCAAATCAATAAAAGTCAAATGATTTTGAAAATGACACTTTTTGCCCCTTATATAGCCTTTTGACTTTTTTTGGACCAAATTTTAAAACACCTCAAAATTGTGCGAAAATTGCACCCCTAGCTAATTTCGACATCCTGGATCCATTTTCAGGATTGAAATTGAAATCCAAGTTAATCTTGATAGTCAAAATTGCATTTCAAATTTTCCCCTTCTTCTGCACAGTTGGATGACCATTTCAGGCCTGATCCTTCGATCTTCGTTGGGGCACCTTCATTTCTTCATCCTCATCTCTTCCAAAACTTCTAGTCTTTCATTCATTTTCACTCATCTTCATCTCTCTAAGGTTTGACTTTATCTTTATCCCATATCTTTCCTAGTCAAACCTAGTCCCCCTGGGGCATGTCTTCACCACTTGATGGTTATCCTATCAACTTTCACTTTTGATTATGATTTATAGTGAATTGATCAAGTTTATCAATTTTCTATTCTCCTCTACCTGATTTTGATTTTGATTCCGAGGGGGCAGTACCTATCAACTTCAACCTTTGTTTCAGCTTATCATTCAACTTAGCTTGAGATTTTTATTTTGAGACTTGACTATCACTTAACAGAAATGGTGTTGGTCTTGTCTTTCAATTTTTATCTCTTATTTTCAGACTTGATTATCACTTAACAACAACGATGTTGGTCTTGTCTTTCAGTTAGCTTATCTTTGTCCTGATGTGTTCTCATCTGTCAAACACACATCTGAGTTGTCTTGTGATCCCAAATCAATCTCACATTTCAATTTTTCTTTGGCCACATGTGATCCCAAATCGATCTCACATTACCCAAAGAGGGGCAAATGTATGCGCCCTCAAATGGTCGCCTAGCTTTGGGCCCCCATTCAACAATTTATCAATCTCCTGAATTAGCATTTTCAGCTCAATATCAATTTCCTTGATCAAATCCTGATTTTATCATTTATTTGATTATATTCTCATAGGCTAACCATTTTATCCTAAGTCTTTATTTAATTAAAAGGGATATTTCCTCCCCTTTTAATAAATAAAAATCCCCCACCTTTTCCTCTTATCATAAGTTGCTCAAATAAAGCATTATTCTTATTTTATAAAAAGAAGAAAAGCACTTTTTGTCTCATATGGACACAAAAGTCAACTCTTATTTTATCATTGGAGGATATTTGTGCACATGGATTGCTCCTCTTTTATGCTCCACCCTTGATTAAGACTTTTGCCTCTTAATCTCCATCGTTCGTTGTTTCTCATTTCCTATAAAAGAAGAGCTCTCTTCCTCATTTGCATATCCATCTTTTATGCTAATATTATGCTGCAGGTTTTGTAGGTCACTTTGGAGCTTTTGAAGATTTGGAGTATTCTTGACTTTTGCATCTACATTCCATTCTTAGTTTCATTCATGCATACTAGCTTCATGTTTATGCTTTCATAGTTTAGATTTCCTTTCAAGCTTTAGAGTAACTCATCTAGTTTAACTAGGAAGGCTTGGTAATACTTGTATGTTCCTTTTCATAGCATAGCTTGTACTTTCATTTCCATAGCTTAGTTTGCATCTCTCATTTCTAGCTTGCATATTCATCTTAATCTAGTTTTCACTTTTATTTCATAGTGATTCTTGGGGGTATTGGCATTCTTGCCCTTGTCTTCATTTGAATCTCTCATTGTGTGGTTGACTAGCAAGGTCATTAGCTTAATAGCTCTAGGTGAGAGAAAACTTCAAATAATCTTGCAATTCCATGCATAAAGAGCTCTAGGTCGCTTTCTAAGGTTTCCTCTTCATGGATTTCGTTGGATATAATGACTTAGAGAAGTGCACCATTTGAGTGTGTACATTGACCACCTGTTTATCCATTGATCTTATGTTAGTAAGATTTGGCAGTATCTCCTTTCTACTTTTGGGTTGTTCTGGTGTTTCCCTCCTCTATTCAAGACCTCTTTTCTCAAAGGTCCCTGCCTTTTAAGAACACTGATTCTCACAAATTCTTCTCTTGGGAACTACCACATCTTTCTTGGGGAGTGTAGCAAGAGTGAAACAATTGTATCTTCAGGAATTGTTGTGTTCCTTCCAAAATAATTTTTAAAAAGATCCACCATGCTTTATAAGAAAACTTTATTATATGTTGTGGTACTAACCCTTTTGTAGGAAAAGAGAAAAATGTTGACCCTAAGAAGAACAATAATAAAAGATAGAATTGTACCTGGAGCTATCCCCCAGAAGGTTGGTTTAAGGATAACTTTGATGGTGTGGCCAGGGTAATCCAGAAAAGGTGGAAAGTGGTGGAGTGATCAGGAACTACTACAGAATGGGGATTGTAGCAGTTACTCTCCCTCTTGGTACCTAATCTAACTAGTATGTAGGAGCTAATGCTTCCCTCCAAGTTACTAAGTTAGTCCATGAAATTGGTGTGAAAAATCTATGGCTCGAAGGAGATTCTAAAAATATCATAAATTGTTTAAACTCCGACCATTCCCCTTCATAAACTATAGCCAATATGATTGAAGAAACACACACTATTTTAAACTCCTTTGAAAATGTACACATATCCCATGTGTATAGGGAAGCTAACCAAGTAGTTGACTAGTTTGCCAACTTGGCTATTAAAAGTGACACAATGATTAGATGGATACATCGTGGAGATCTCCCATGTGAGGTGAAGGATTTAGTTGAAAGGAACATAATTCAAGGAAAGGAGGGAATCATAATTAGAAATAATAAAAGTTAATGTTTCTTATCGGATGTGTTTTCCCATAAATGGGAAGTACCAAAATGGTAGGAAGGCCAATTACTCTGTGTCCCATTCGCATGCTTTCTGGGTGTCCATTCCCAAAGTTAAAAACTACCTTTTAAGACATGATAGTAGAAAGATCTGGAATACCTTGGCGAGACAGAATCTGAAAAGCTGCAATTTGTTATACCAAAGAGCTTGTCTGAACCATTTTTGTGCTATGGGAGGCACAAGACACATAAGGGAGCCCTCAAATGATAGTGGGAAATGGAGGAGATAGGCCAAGGTTTGGAATTCCCTACAAAAAAGGGGAATTTCTACTTTCATTGAAAGGCTACATGGTAGCAAGCCGATGGTGACCAAAATGTTCATAAAAAGTTGGAATGAGGGTTATATGTTGATAGATAGGAGGAATTTCACTGTCACTGAGGAGGTTATTTTGAATGTCACTGGTATTCCCATTGTGGGTAAGAAATTTTATAGGGACCGAAAAATATCAGACTCTGTGGTCAATGATTTTGTGAGGGATGAGGACAAGAAGAAAGCCATCACCAAAGTTGGCACTCACTACCAACCTAAGGGGTTTAAAATGCAGTGGAGATTTGTCCTGAGGGCTCTCTATTACAAGTAGTAGTTGTCGTTGCACCAAAAGATCAACCTGTTAATACCCAATACAACCACTAGACTTATAGAAGACATAGGAGGCAGTAAATCCATATCTCAAATGCTGTGAGGGATGCTGGCCCACTGGCAACAATCCCCCTCCCAGTGTCACTCACCATGGCCTACGTGGATTCGAACCTGTGACCAAGATTTGATTCCACTTGTTACAAGTAGTAGTTTTTGTTTCACCAAAAGATCAAGCTGTTAATACACGATACAACCAATAAACTTATAGAAGACATAAGAGGTGGTTAAGCCATGTCGTAAATCCCACGAGGGACGCTGGCCCACTGCCAACACTCTCATCTCTTATGTAATGCTGGATACCAGGTTTGACAGGATAAGGACCTACCATTTCATCCATCTAAAACACTTTAGAAATGGTATGAAGGTTTCTCCCTTTCTACTTATATGCTTCTATCAATGATAATATTAATGGCTATAGGGATAAGGATATTGCTAATCTTGGCTTTCATGAGGGGTTATTACTCTTGATTTATGAATATTTAAAATCCCAAATCTTGGGGAAGGAAATTTTTGTTAATGAGGATAGAGTGGACATTTTGGCTTTGACTATGTCCCCTCTAACACTTAAGAAAGTGTGGGTCTACATTCGTAGGACCAAGGGTATTGTTAAATAAAAAAATAAAAGTAGGGTTCTTCCTCCAAAAAGAGAACTGCTAGTTCTGTTAAAAAAGAAAATCCCTCCCAAAAATAGGCTAGAACTATTATTTCTTATAAAGAGGAATATAATGACATTGAGGAAGGGATGAATATAGATTAAGAGGAGGAAGTCTCCAGTGGAAAAGGCAAGAAGAAAAAGGAACCTGCAAAAGAGAGGATTTCGAACAAAAAAATCAAGAACAAGGGTGAAAGCTCTGGCTGGTTATCTCCTAAGGATAGGGCCATGAATGACATTAACACCCCCCCTTCTAGCCCCCATGAGAAGATCTAGGAATCTTATCTGGATGAGCCTAAAGATAATTACCAAGAAGGCCCCTATCCCTAGTCTCCTCACCCCCACAGTTTGGAGGATGACAAGGACCAACTCAATGAGGAGTTTTACAACAATGATTCTGTCAAGGGGAAGAAAGTGTGGTGTAACTTCAATGTTAACACCATGAATATGGGGATTATCAGTGAAGTCATTAATCCCAAAGTCCTCAAGGGCGAGGATGGTGTGATTCAGAGGGAGGAGTTGATAGACCTGACTATGGTGGTCCTCAGTTATAACACTAGGTAAATGGAGCTTAACCTCTTCAACAACACCAAGAACAACATATTGGACAAATTTATGTAAATCAAATGGTTTTACCATGAACTGGGAGATCTCAAAGATAGAGTGAATGTGACTGACAACAATAAGGATAGTAGAGAGACTGAGGATTATCAGTGTATGGAAACCAAGATTATTAAGATGGAGGAGAAAATGATGATCCTTGAGGACACTCTCAAAGGCATCACAAAGCAAAGCTTCAACATCCCAAAAGCTTGTAATGATCATATCAAGATGCTAATTGAGAAAATAGAAGAAAAGCTAGGAGGGAAAGAAGTGCAGATCATAAAAGAGGACAAAGTGGAGAAGCCAGATGAAGGACCTAGAAAGAGGACTAGGGCCAGATCCAAGAAGAATAAGGAGCATGAATTGTCCATGGACATCCACAAGATAAAGGAGGCTGCTAATAAAATTGAGATCCTTGAGTCCAATGTAGCTACCCTACTCAGGAACATCTCTTGACTATTTTCCCTACTTTTTTCTGCATGTCTATGTGCGTGGTTTACTTTTTTGTTTTCTCTATCTCTGTTTGGCTTTACTTTTGGCCCTACTAGTGGCCTATTTTGATCTTAGTTTCTATTATTTTTAGAATTGGACTTTTGATGCTATATTTTGCTATGTATTGGGTTTCAGGCACCCTGTAAAACCTGTTTTATGTAATCATTTAACATATATTAGTTAACCTCTTTCTATAATCAAATTATAAGCCTTGAGCTAGAGGAATATGACCAATATGTTTCTCAAATCTAGAACAATTCATGTATAGTTTGTCATATCTATGATCATGAATGAAAAATGAGTGCTTGAATAGATTCAATATTATAAAAATTAATCATTGTGCATCTTCATTTAAAAGATTAATGATGTTTTAAAGTTACTTTTAAGTTCTTATATTAATTCATTCTAAATTGAATCAATTTTTTCATATATGCATTTTCTTAAATAAAGAGTTATCATGTGTCCCATTTATGATATTAATATCCAAAAAATGAATGATGATATTTTAGTGAGGATATAAGCATATCTCTTTTGTTTTGAGGTAAGATCATGTTTATATATAATCACCATAATAGATAACATAATTATAATTTTACTCTATCATGTTTGACATGATGTCTCTTGGATTAAATAAGTTATACATTATTTGATAATTATCATAAGTTTAATTCTTTATATGGATTTTAAAAAAAATATACAGCTAAGTCCTTATAAGAGATTTTTATAGTCTAACTTATGTTTAGTATAATTTTATTTTATTTTTTATAATTATCATAGTTTTGCTTCTCAATTACAATGAGCATGTAATATTTCAATTATATATAAACTTCTCCTGATGGCCTTACCCATGGAGCATTTATTAGTTATATTTAAATTATTATACATGATTTTGGAAAGTGTTATTATAATTATTAATAATAAGACTAAAAGAAAAAACATTTGTAGGAAAATATTTTAAAGGTAAAGAATATTATTAATTTACATATGAAAATTGTGTTGAATTTTTAGAAACCTAAAAACAAATGGGGTTTTCTTGAATATGTTAAAAAAGATATGTGTGCTTATATCTTTGAAGATAAGAAATCTAATAATAAAAATTAGAATCATCTCCCACTTTTCTTATGGATGATATGGAATATGGTTTTTAGTAAAAATGAAATTATGTGTTTGATTATTGATATTCATTCTAATTGGAGCCAACAAATCAATCATGAAGCTACCAATAGATGAGAAAATATTGATAAGTTTTTGAGTATTCAAATTTCTATATTAAAAAAATTGGAGTAATTGAAGTAGTCTTTGAGAATATAAGAAGGAATTGGGAGAATTTTTTATGATAAAATAACACTAAAAAAATATTAATTTAATAGTTAGCAAAGATGATGAGGTAATGTTGTTCTTGATACTTATGTCACAAAGAAAGAAAAGATCCTTATTTAGAGATGCAACCTTTTAAATTATAAATAATTTAATAGGAGTCTTTTAAATTAATTCCTATATACACCACATATTAAGAAAGAAAAATTCAAAGAATGATTTTTGTATAAATTGTACATTTTCACAAAGAAGTAAAACATTTAATTGAAATAAAATAATAATATATTTAATCAATGTAAGTTTTATTTTAATATTAATTGACTCAATATTTCATACAATTTTAATCAAAGTTTGAGCTATAGATTATAATGTCCTTTAGTTATTTTATGAATTAAATTATGTACTAAAAGAGGGGGCAAAAATTTATTCAAGAACAAAAAAGATACAAAGAAGAAGGACAAGGAAATTAAAGGGCCCTATCTCTGTCCACCAATTGATCTAACAAAGTATTCATTTCGGAGGGTAATTGCCCTTTATCAATAATATTCTAATCATACATCAGATTGGAAGCCCATCTAGCTAAATAATTAGCAACTCCATTCCACACTCGAGGAATTTGCCTGAAAACAAAAAAATTTAAGGAGCCACACAATTGAAGAATCTCTATAATAATTAACTATAAATACCAACCAACTCCATCCAATTGTTGCCTATAAAGAAGGGATACCACCACCCAAGAATTAGATTTGCAAATGATCCTTCTTCAACCAAGAACACTATGTTCAACAACCCACAAGATTTCCATAGACTCCATAAGATTATTCATTTGAAGGCCTTTATAAATAGAAATAATAATTTGGATGTCTCCAGAACTATCATGACCAACCCCATCGATACCTGCATGACTAGGATTCCCACGGTGGTGTAGGGGCACCTCCCTCTATCAATTTTATATTGTTTAAAGTCATCTCCGAAAATGATTTATTTATTAAGTCATTGGAACCATAATGTGAAATGGTCTATGTTAGAGTAAAGTATTAATTTTATTAATTAACTTTACTCCCTTCTTAAGATGTCAACTCTTTTGCTTTAGTTGTTTATATTTAAACACATATGAACGAGTTGTTTTGAACTCATGCACTAGTTGTTTTAAATATAAATTTGCATACATTAGTCTTGTAATAATTTAACTAATTATTACATGCACTAGGGTTTGCCTTTCAAGACTTTTGATCTCCTTTATAAGGATGATCCATTGTACATTTAATTTTTTCATTATTTGAGGATATTTTATTCTTCATATTTTTGAGTCAAACCCTTGCCCTCTTCTTGTCTCTACTTCCTTGTAACAGGTTTTTGTATGCAGGTGATCTTTAGATTTTATGGATTTGTATTGCTCAAATCCTATAGGGTATCAGAGCCTAATCTGCTATAGCTTGTTCGCATTTGAAAGATTCAGATTAAGGTTTTTTTTTTGTTTTTTATTGAAATTAGGTGGTCTCTAAATTTTGGTGCACTTTGAGCTCAAACAAACCTCACCGTTGAGCTTGCAGCAACCCAAAACCCTTATTTCGATATAAGGCATGTCCAATTTGGAGAACTTTCCATTTTGGGGCTTTTTTTGGTACCATAAGCTTGACACGCTTCATGAGGAAACAATTGTACAAATCTACACACTTCTTGAGGAAAAATTTGTACAAATTAACATGCAAAATGAGACAAAAAATTTGCTGTCTGGCACATAAATCAAGCCAAAAAATAAAATAAAAATTATCGCACAAATCGAGGCAAAAATTTGAAAAGGGCTGGCACAGATCTCGAGGCACACTTGCGATTTTGCAAAAAAAATTCCCTTTTCAGTGGTGACAGCCATTTGGCCATCAAAGCCCGTCATTTGATTATGTCAGCATGCATCATCATCATTTGCACCATTTTTGGGCCCTCTCATTAACCAATTGGTATTTTGATCATATCTTGAGCATACGGTGTCAAAATCGGGCAAACAAGATATCATTGGAAAGCTGGTTCTGAGCTCTATCCAGATCTAGAGGTTTTAATTTTGAATTTTGAATTTTTAATGATATTTTTAACTATCAAAGCCAGATGTTCAGTTTTGCACTCCGGAAGCTCTATCTTGCGCATCCGAACTCCATTTTGGGAAAGTGAGATATCATTGGAAAGCTTGTTCTAAGAGATTTCTATTTTTATGAGTCATTTTTCCAGATTCTACTCCAAGTATAGTTTATTCAATTTTTTGCACTTCTGCACTCTGGTGGATATCTTGGATGTTATAGGTCCTGGGATCTCTTCCCTTTTAAGGGAACTTTTCTTAGGCTGTTCTTTTGTTTCAGTAGCCTTCTTTTTTATTTGAGAAATGTATACTTCACTTTTGTAGCATTTTTTTATGCACATGCACTGAGATAAAGTGTCATTTTCTTGCATGTTTGGAATCTTGAACATGTTTGTGCTATTTGTACTCGCACTCCATTATAAAGTGTCATGGGGGGCTTTGATGTTTTCCTTTATTTTCCATCTACCTTTGTCAAGTGAGTGTTCCATCAATGAAATTAGCATTAGGGTATCTTTATTTATGCTTGTGCTTTCTATGCACCTTCAATGTTCTTGGTTCTTCACGATGCAGTTCTTATTGGCACTCTTTTTAGTGTACCTGTCACCTCTCTCTTATCAGCATTATGGGGTGTTTCTATTGATCATTCTTCTACTTCCTTGGTTCGATAGTGTGAGCTATGTATTCAGTATTTATTCCTATGTACTAGGCGGATGCAGTGGCTGGGTACCTATGCATTTCAGTGATATGGATCATTTACCATATAGACACGCTTTCTTTCCTATTTTTGGATGCACTCTTCTAGCTTTAATTGATCAGCTCTTCAGGCTTTTGGTGTTTATGTCATCTGTATCTTCGAGTTTAGGTGTTTGCCTTTGTTTGCCTCCTGATTCGAGTAGTGTCATTTGAGGGTACTCATGCAGATTACAGTCTTCTCTACCTGGTCATATTTATGTGGAGGATCTTCAGATCAGCAATTACTTTTTGACAGAGTTTGTATCCTTTTGGTTCGGTGATGTTCTACATGTTCATTCTTGTTCCTATTTTTTGGAATATTCCTAGTTTTGGAGGCTTCTTTAGTCCTTCAGATTAGTCTTTGTCTCTTTTTGCAGTAGAGTTTTTTGCATGTGGTTTTCTCTATTTCTCCGCTTTATAGAGACTCTCCTTTGTACATGGGTACCTCATCAGGCCATGTTGCCGGGACCCATTTTTATGCTTTCAACACTGTAGTTTCCTTTGATTTCTTCTTGCATTGTTTGTAGCTGCATTGTTGCTCATCTTAAGGGGGAGTGTTAGAGTAAATTATTAATTATATTAATTAACTTTACTCCCTTCTTAAGATGTCAACTCTTTTTCTTTAGTTGTTTATATTTAAACACACATGCAGGGGTTGTTTTAAACTCATGCACTAGTTGTTTTAAATATAAACTTGAATGCATTAGTCTTGTAATAATTTAACTAATTATTACATGCACTAGGGTTTGTCTTTCAAGACTTTTGATCTCCTTTATAAGGATGATCCATTATACATTTAATTTTTTCATTAGTTGAAGATATTTTGTTCTTCTTATTTTTGAGTCAAACCCTTGCCCTCTTCTTGTCTCTACTTCCTTGTAATAGGTTTTTGTATGTAGGTGATCTTCAGATTTTGTGGATTTGTATTGCTCAAATCCTACAGTCTATTTATTATTTTATTTTAATCAGGATCATATAAAATTTGTTATGAAAATGCCAAATAGGAATATTAAGGGACACGGGAAGATAAACAGTTGGTAACCGTTCCAAATTGTCTTTATATAGACAAGATTATGTAATCAAAAGGGAGTGTCGACAATGATATAGGTTATGTGAGAAAAGTTTAGAAGAGAGTCTAAACTGCTCTTTGCCGCCAGCCGGAGAGCCATGCTTTGTAATGGCAGACATTCATGTATTGTTTTCTGCAATTAAGATTTCAATGTATTTTGTCCCAATAAAATGGTGTTTTGTGAATTCCATCAAGTTAATGGTTTTACCTATTATACCATTGTTTTATGCAGATTGGTTTCCAAAGGTTTTGTGTTTGATTTTCTATTTCTTGGTTTTTATAACAACCAATTTTTGGTCAAGAATCAGCTTTTAGTTACGGGAAATCGGTATTGAAGGAATTGGTTTTGTAACAGTCCCCATTTGGGATGTTATTGTTCATTGTATTGGTTAAGTTAATGAAGATTGCTTCTTCATTACCAATTCATGGTTATGATGAGGTTGAATTCATTTTATGTCAGTCCTGAATGAATAGTATCAGGTTTTGGAGAATTTGATAGTGATTAGAATCGGGTTCCATGTTAGTCTTGATTTGGGACGATGGGAATCAGTTGATTCGATATGTTCAAAATTTGAATGTTAAGTCTCAAAGGTATTGAAACGATTTCAAGAAACCGTTACCACTGACAATGATCAGTGTTTCCTGTGGCTATTGGTCTTTACTATTGAAGAGGTGGTGAAGGACAGTATGTTTCTATCGGGTGGTAACAGTCTTGATTTGGAATCGGTTTTGTTTGCCAAGTTACTTTTTGGTTGGCTTTAAGCCTAACAGTTCAAAGATGGCAGTAGAGTTATTTAAAAGTTGAAGAAGTTGAAGGATATTGAAGACCATCCCCAATACTTAGTACTCGATCTTTTGATAAGAAACTGTGAGACATCGGTTGCTATTGAGGGGAGTATGGTATAGCTGATCCCATTAGCAAGTATAGAAGAGATAAGTATTCTCTCTTGTTGGTCAGTGACCCAAGAGAGAATCGATGACCAATGTGAAAAAGCACAGTGAAAGCATGGTGGATAAATACATGTTCAAGTTGGAACCGATGAAAGATGATGGAGTATTATCTCAGTCTAGGGAAGCCATGAAGTATGCAGCTAGTGCTCGTGAATTTATCATTTAGTGAGTTTGATTTGGTTTAATATCCGAAGTTGGTATTGTTATACTGACATTATCATTATTTAGATAATGAAAGAAGTATGAGCCTCTAATCTCTTGTTAAAAGAAAGAGATGATGAAGTCTATGCATATTTTATTAACACCATTGATTCCTCTGTGTCAATTGGTATCAGAGCTAGAAGCTTTTGATAGTGTATGGATTCACACCAGGACCTAACCCTATGTTGGGTTTATTTCAGATTCTTTTTATAAAGTTTTGGTTGTAGGTGCTTGTTCACTCGCTGTAATAGTTGGACATGGAGGTCTACCAAAAGGCCATAGAAGATGGTCTTGGGCCACAGAAGAGATGGTCCGTTGGTTGCCAAAAGACCTAGGGTGACAGGAAAGAAAGAACTCTTGGGAGAGGCACAAAGAAGCAGCATTGGAGGGTGGATAAAGCACCATGGATGGAAACCACTGCAAACTCCATGGATAGGAGTCAAGGTTGAAGGAGATAAAGAAAGCAGAAGAGGAATTGAATCAATGATGGTGAAGAGGCAAAGATGTTGCAGAATCTCACCAGAGCATTTCCTTGAGGACATGGTAAATTTTGAAGCTCAGGAGTATGGTGCAAGGACACCTCCCTCTATTAATTTTATATTGTTTAAAGTCATCTCCGAAAATGATTTATTTATTAAGTCATTGGAACCATAATGTGAAATGGTCTATTTATTATTTTATTGTAATCAGGATCATATGAAATTTGTTAAGAAAATGCTAAATAGGAATATTAAGGGACACAAGAAGATAAACGGTTGGTAACTGTTCTAGATTGTCTTTATATAGACAAGATTATGTAATCAAAAGAGATTGTCAATAGTGATATAGGTTATGGGAGACAAGTTTAGAAGAGAGTCTAAATGGCTCTCTAGCGGCACCCAGAGAGCCATGCTTTGTAATGGTATTTTTTTCTGCAATTAAGATTTTAATGTATTTTGTCCCGATAAAATGGTGTTTTGCGAATTCCATCGAGTTAATGGTTTTACCTGTTATACCATTTTTTTATGCAGATCAGTTTCCAAAGGTTTTGTGTTTGATTTTCTATTTCTCAGTTTTTATAACAGCCAATGTTTGGTCAAGAATCGGATTTTAGTCACGGGAAATCGATATTGAAGGAATCAATTTTGTAACAGTCCCCATTTGGGACGTTATTGTTCATTGTATCGGTTAAGTTAATGAAGTCTGCTTCTTCATTACTGATTCATGGTTATGATGAGCTTGAATTCATTTTATGTCAATCCTGAATGAATAGTATCGGGTTTTGGAGAATTTGATAGTGATTAGAATCGGGTTCCATGTTAGTCTTGATTTGGGACGATGGGAATCGGTTGATTCGATAGGTTCAAAATTTGAATGCTAAGTCTCAAAGGTATTGAAACAGTTTCAAGAAACCATTACCACTGATAATGATCAGTGTGGCCCGTGGCTATCGGTTTTTACTATCGAAGAGGTGGTGAAGGATAGTATGTTTCTATCGGGTGGTAACAGTCCCAATTTGGAATCGGTTTTGTCTGCCAGGTTAATTTTTGGTTGGCTTTAAGCCTAACAGTTCAAAGATGGCGGCAGAGTTATTTAAAAGTTGAAGAAGTCGAAGGATATTAAAGACCATCCCTAATACTTAGTACTTGGTCTTTTGATAAGAAACTATGTGACATCGGTTTCTATTGAGGGGAGTACGGTATAGCCGATCCCATTAGAAAGTAAAGAAGAGATAAGTATTCTCTCTTGTTGGTCGGTGACCCAAGAGAGAATCGATGACCGATGTGAAAAAGAACAGTGAAAGTATGGTGGATAAATACATGTTCGAGTTGGAACCGATGACAGATGATGGAGTATTATCTCGTTCCAGGGAAGCTGTGAAGCATGCAGCTGGTGCTTGTGAATTTATCATTTGGTGAGTTTGATTCGGTTTAATATCGAAAGTTGGTATTGTTAGACTGAAATTATCATTATTTAGATAATGAAAGAAGTATGAGCCTCTAATCTCTTGTTAAAATAAAGAGATGATGAAGTCTGTGCAGATTTTATTAACACCATCGATTCCTCTACGTCACACGGGAGGAACCATCAATGTTGATTTAAATTAAATTATATAATAAAAACACATCTAAATCATATAATAACATAACAATTTATTTCCAAATGTTTAACCAAATGATTGTAGAAATTTTATCTAGAGGCACAACTGACAATTTAAGCTATGAAGTCAACCTCAACAGAAACTCGTAGAAATATAAAACAGAAACTAGCTCTATGATAAATATAAATCACATAAATTATGCTTCAAATAGATTATAAAAAATATAATTAATCGATTGCAAACATGTCATATTATAACCTTGAGAAGCAGAAGCATAAGGAGAAGCCACAAATGGTTTGCTCACATGCTGTAAAAATCATTCATTTAAGAAGGCGGGCAAGCCATTCTTGGTTGTCTAACACACACTTCCTTAAATGCAATACTCATATCATCATTCAATACTCATATATTGTTCATTGTGATTGATGATACGAGTCTTGAATGGGTATTGCATTTAAGGAAATGTGTGTTAGACAACCAAGAATCGCTTACCCACCTTCTTAAATGAATGATTTTTACCATATGCGAGAAAACCATTTGTCACTGCTCATTACGCTTCTACTTCTCAAGGTTATAATATGATATATTTTAAATGGACTAATTATATTTTTCTACAATCTATTTGAAGCATAATATATGTGATAAATTGTGGAATTGAGGTAGGGAATAAATTAAATGAGAAATATGCATGTCTTTATGCTTGAAACTTTTGAAGGATATTTAATAGGTGTGTGCAAGATCATGGTATGCCAAACTATGGCTTTAAGTGGCAATAAAATTTTAGCAAAACAGGGTTAGGCAACGTAATGTAAAAATTTGAAGAAGTTATCAACCTTATATCAAAAAGATGTAAGAAGATAATCTATCAGAAATTGAATGTAGTTTCTAAGATACTAGAATTTTTTTTAAAAAAAATTAATCTATTTAGTCAAAAAATGAAATGTCAATATAGTGGTACATAAATCTTAGGAAAGAGATAAGAAGTAGGTGTATGTTTGACCACATTAATCACAATCAAATGATAATATTTTTTATAAGATTATAGATATAAATAGAACTCATGTCCAAATGTGATTAATTTTTTGTGTAATTTTTTCCAAAAAATTAATTAATTATGAATTTTTTACTATGACATTTTTGGAATAAAAAAACTCGTGTCTAGCCACTTTTATAACTTGGTCAAAACTTAAAATATTTTAAATTTTTTGTTTGTCAAAGTATGTGAAGCATAGAATGTGACACATATTTCAAATTTAAAAAATGTTATAAGGTTTGAGAGTTATAGACATTTTTCAATCAACCTATCAATCAAGAATTTAGACATAATTCAATTAGAAAGTAAATAATACTTATTTATTAAACTTCAAACTTGATAGAATTTATATTAGTGGAAAGCTGAGAATCTACTTAAGACATCCACTTTGTTTCATCAATTTCGGATTAAAAAAAGGCGTCAACTATAAGGTCAAAGTCTAGAAATGTAGGGAGATTCCTAAAACACATTTTTTGGGTTGACTTTTAAGGGTTGGCATTTCCAAGCCAAAACCCAAAGCAATCCCGAGGTTGATTTGTGGTTTGGTATTTTTGTCATAGATATCCGATATCAGACACTGTAGACACCCAAATCTGAACACAATTAATTTATTCAATTAATTGTTCATCTTCTATAGTCTTAGGAAAATTAATTTATTTAAAGTCCCTATCCTATTTAATTAAATGAATTTTTTTTTAATATAATTAAATAATTAACCCTTATTCTTTTATAGTCCTCCTATTGATTAAATATCTAGCCTATTTAATTACTCCCTACTTGCCAATCCCTCCAGATAAATTAATTAATATAATTTATCTATTATCCAAACCCCATTTAATTAAATAAACCTATATATTTAATTAAATAATTCATTCCTCTATTTTTGAATTTAAAAGAATTCAAAATCCCCTCCCACTTGAAAATTCCTAAATCCCCAACTTTCATCCCTTAATTCTACTTTAATTAGGCAAATATTGAATATTTACCTAATTAACCCCCATCCACTAGCGTTTTCCTAACTTATCCACTTGTCTCCTAATTAATTAAGCCACTTAAGCCTAAGTCCTCACTAAATATGTACACATTCCTAAACATAAGGATTAGGAAAGAAAAGTCGCACATGTCCCTTTCCGTCCAAATCCCATTTAAAGGACATTAATGCTTTCATGAATGCACTTTACTTTGGGGTTTTTGAGATATAAATACCATTTATGGAAAGTCTCTTCCAATCCCTTCAACCACAATTCATCAATGCAAAAACCATATCTTCTTCAACACTTAAGAAAAAATATCATCTTTTCCTCATCTTCGTAATCCATTGTCATTGTACAACATTACACTTATGCATTTTGAGAGCTCTCCATTTTTCATACTTGTGCATTTTGAAGCCATTATCATCCTTGCTTGAAACTTGAGAAAATATGGAGCATTATGTTAGTGTTGCACTATCAAAATCATGAGCACACATACCATCACACTATTATAGACAAATTTTTGCATCAAAGAAGCTACAATAGGGTTACTATGGTTTGCATGATTTTTGTTTGTTTGTCTCTTTCTATCTAATCATGTATGTTTCTCTAAATTTGTATTTTGAGTATTTTTATTAGTTATTTATATTCATTTGGTACACATTTCCTCGCACACAT
Source organism: Chamaecyparis obtusa (assembly GCA_027943335.1). NCBI lineage: Eukaryota > Viridiplantae > Streptophyta > Pinopsida > Cupressales > Cupressaceae > Chamaecyparis > Chamaecyparis obtusa. Next base: position 70,318 of record BSBK01001832.1, on the reverse strand, counting down.
TGAAACTAACATTTTTAGTATTTTTGGCACTTTTGGAATCTTGTAGGTTTTGGTGGTTTTTACATGTGGTCTAGAGGATACACTTGGAAAGGTTTACTAGCATTACCAGGTTGGCTGAAAGATTCAATCACACTTTTCAAAAATTTTGCGGATTCGCCATAACATCCTGCAGAAGCACTCTTTCAGTCACTAGATACGCCCTAGTTTTTAGCAGATATAACTTGACATATTTGTTGTTGTTGTTGTTAAACTTGTCTTTGCAAATACGATGAAGCAGATCCATCATTTTCTATTCAATAGATACGCCTGAGCATATCCATCATTCCCTGAAATGTAAAAATTTCATGTTTTAATAATCTTTCATATTCAGTGTTCAACGGATACACTATTTGGTGCAAGGTCTCCATCATTCAGTGAAATGTAAAAATTTCATGTTTTAATAATCTTTCATATTCAGTGTTCAACGGATACACTATTTTGTGGAAGGTCTCCATCATTCACTCGATATGCTATGATATCCAGAAGATAGGCCTCATTATACATTTTACAGAATTGATTTTGATACATCTTTTTCTAATATTCTTAACTCTACTTGTTTGTCTGCATTGTCACTTCAGAATAAATCCACCTATTCCTGTCAAAGACTCCCTAAACATTGAGGAGTGTGTTTTTAGGACCTTTAAAGAAGAGGGGAATTGATTACAAAATAAAAATGGATTAATCAATTAGTTGTGCATCAGAGTAGCTTAAATCAATTCAATTAGTGTATAAAAAGAACAAACATTTCTCATGTGTATGTTGTGTTCTTTAGATTGTTAATCCAAAATTAGAGAATGAACGTGTGCTCTCCCTTCGTCTTAGTAGACCTTGGGTGAAGAGAAATTCATTCTATCTTTTTTAGAGGACCTACCTTCCAAGAATCCTATAAGGCCAAGTGAAAGGGATAATCCAAGTGGTAACAAGCTTGAGCCAAGTCAATAACACATTTCTACACATTTTTGGATGAAATCTTGTCAGAATTCTGATGTTGACATGTCGAACCTTCGACAAAAATATGGCAAACTTGTTATTGCTGGATTTGTTACGGATGCTTTGATGAACATTTTTTCATCCCAGCTCCAAAATTATTTTTTTTAAAATATGAACGCCACAAATACCCATGTTTTCATCAAAATTGTGATTGGTGCAATGTCAGAACATTGACGATTATTTTCATCGACATTTTGATGAAAAATGTTGTATTTGCGATGAAACCTTTTATCATAGGTACAATATTCTCATCAGTGCCCTTGGAACTCGACAAAAATATTCATCAAAATTATGAGAGAAATCTTATATATATATTCATCAAATACCCATGTTTTCATCCCAACTCCAAAAAAAAATTTTTATCCCAGCTCCAAATTTTTTTAAAAAAAAATATGAACCCCACAAATACTCATGTTTTCATCAAAATTGTGATTGGTGCAATGTCAGAACATTGACGATTATTTTCGTCGACATTTTAATGAAAAATGTTGTATTTGCGATGAAACCTTTTATCATAGGTACAATATTCTCATCAATGCCCTTGGGAACTCGACAAAAATATTCATATATATATATATATATATATATATATATATATATATATATATATATATATATATATATATATATATATATATATATATATATATATATATATATATATATGCTTACCCCTTACACAATTTAGTACACAAGGATCCAAGCAATGCTTCTATACTTCACCAACATGCACACCCCTTAGATATTTTAGAATCCTTGGGAACTCATAATTGAGTGGTATTACCCAAATGATGCAAAGAACCTTCTATAGAATTATAGGTGCAGAAGGACATTCTTTGCACCATTTGGGTATAGTGCTCAATTATGTAAATTAGGACTATATTGGCCTCTCATTCTCTCTATGACAGCCTGAACCTGATTCACAATTTTCTAGGTTTGAAGCATCTAACAAGATTGAATTCCAAGATTCATCATATACTCATCAACTTATCAAACTTATCAACCAGTGATATACTTACTCCAATTACCTTTCAAATTGGAAGAATATTTCTTTCAAGTAATTTCACACTTCTTTATATACTGAACCTATGATAGAGGAACCCATATCCAACATTCAAACCATCAATCATCATAGTTTATACAAATACTGAAATGAATGGTACAGAGTATTCTTGAGGACTACAATAGATCAATCATTTCATCACACTACACAATACACAATTAGGGGTAGATAAAAGTAACTTATTTAATATTTAGAAAAAGGTACATACAACTAAATACATGTTTTTCATAGTCACTATTGTAATGCTGATGAGATTTAACTAAGTGGATAGTCATGGTAATGTTGGATTCTTATTTTTTTGAGGATTGTTATGTTATGAGGTCTCTTCTATCCATATGCAATACATTTTAAGGTATACCACAAGGTCATAAGGTATGGAAAATATCTCATAAGTTTCTATGGATTGTCAACACATTTAATCACCACCATGGCATTCCATTACCATCATGGCATTTCATCATCATCATGGAATTCTACCATAGAAATGATACCAAGAAATAGTGTAGACAAAGAAGAGAACTATTTGAATGATGGAATGCCTTGATGGTGATGGAATTTCATGAGAATAAAATTGCTATGGATTTTCAATCCATTCCATCACCATGAGACCGCATTTCATTGAGGCAATTTTTTGAACCATTCACTGCCATGTCTATGCTACCACATTTTTCATATGTGTATACAAAATCCTAAAATGGGTGCTTTTGAACAAGCTATGGATGCTTGGAAACAATATATCAAATAATAATGGCAAGAAATATCATTATCAAGGCAATTAAAATTATTTAATAAGTTTTCACTAATAAAAGATGAGGCATTCCTAATTATAAATGATAGAAAACAATAACATAGACAAGGCAACGAACTGTTTGAAAGATGGAATGCCACATGATGATGATGGAATTCCATGACAAGAAAAATTCTATGGATTGTCAACATATTCCATCACCATAATGGAATTCCATCACCATCATGGAAAAGGGTGATAGTTGCTAAAACTTGGCTTATTATTAAACCACTCCAAGATGTGTGTATTGACTTATAGTTTTCGATCCATGAGAATTAGAATCCTTGCCTTGCCTTTATGTAGATCATGTAGAATCCTCACCAAAGGGGTTTAGGGTCCTACATATGTAATTTATTTATCATTTGTTTATTTACATCTTATATGAAGGTCAATCATAATCAAATTTACTTGTCAAATTATACATATGCTAAAGATTAGATAGTAGACACCATGAATAGATTTATTTCTTGATACAATATGTAGTCATCATAGTTTATAAAAATATTGAAATGACTGGTAAAGAGTATTCTTGAGGAATGTAAAAGATCAATCATTTCATCACACTACACAATACACAATTAGGGGTAGGTAAAAGTAACTTATTTACTAATTAGAAAATGATACATACAACTAAATACATGTTTTTCATAGTCAATATTGTAACGCTAATGAGATTTAACTAAGGAAGTGGATAGTCATGGTAATGTTGGATTCTTATATGTTTTATGATTGTTATGTTATGAGGTCTCCTATATCTATATGAAAAGTCATTCACAATACATTTTAAGGTATACCACAAGGTCATAAGGTATGAAAAATATGGCATAAGTCTATCCATATATGAATAAGGTATGGAAAATATAGAGCCAATACATAACAGAAGGTCATAAATCTATGTTTTAACTGCCAAGTATGCTTGAAGACACCAATACAAAGAGTAGATCATTGTGGTTTTCTACACAAAGATTCCATGCCGATGATGGAATTCCATGATGATGATGATGGAATGCCATGATGACAATGATGGAATACAATGGTGGTGATGGAATTCCATGTGAAGAAAATTGTTATGGATTGTCAATGCATTCCATCGCCACCATGGCATTCCAACACCATGATACCACATTTCATTGAGGTAATTTTTTGAACATTTCACTTCCCTATCTTTGGTACCACATTTTTCATACATTTCTACAAAAGCCTAAAATAGGTTCTTTTCAACATGCTATGGATGCATAGAAAAAATATATCAAAGTATAATACTGCAAGAAATAACATAGGCAAGGCAACAAACTATTTGATAGGTTGTCACCAACAAAAGATGAGGCGGTCCTAATTACAAATGATGGAAAGCAATACCATAGAGAAGGAAATGAACTATTTGAATGATGGAATTCCATGAAAAGAAAATTTATATAGATTATCAATGTATTCCATCACCACGATGGTATTCCATCATCATCATGGAATTCCATCATATAAATGATAACAAGCAATAGCATAGACAAGGCAACAAACTATTTGAATGATGGAACACCATGATGATGATGGAATGCCATGGTGGTAGTGGAATGCGATGAGAATAAAATTTCTATGGAATTTTTATGCTTTCCATCACCACCATGACATTCCATCACCATGAAATCGTATTTAATTGAGGCAGTTTTTTGAACAGTTCATTGTCTTGTCTATGCTACCATATTTTTCATACATGTTTACAAAAGCCTAAAGTAGGTTATTTTGAACAAGTTATGGATGCTTGGAAAAAATGTATCAAAGCATAATAGAAAGAAATATCATAGACAAGGAAGCAAATAGTTTGATAAGTTGTCATAAACAAAAGATGAGTTAGTCCTAATTACAAATAATAGTAAGCAATAGCATAGACGAGAAAACAAACTATTTGAATGATGGAATGCTATGATGATGATGGAATTCCATGAGAATAAAATTTCTATGGATTTTCAACATATTCCATCACCACCATGGTATTCCATCATCATCATGGAATTTCATCATCATCATGGCATTCCATCATATAAACAATAGCAAGCAATAGCATAGACTAGGCAACAAAATATTTGAATGATAGAATTATGTGATGATGATGGAATTCATGGTGGTGATGGAATTCCATGAGAAGTAAATTTTTATGGATTGTCAAAGCATTCCATCACCATGAGACTGCATTTCATTGAGGTAATTTTTTGAACTGTTCACAGCCCTGTCTATGCTACCACATTTTTCATACATCTCTACAAAAGACAAGGCTCCATTAGCAGGACAATGATCATGAAGTCATTAGTATAAGACAAAACATAATTAGTATGAGAAGTAGTTAAAGAATAAGAATAATAAAATGAGGATAGTTGGTGTTGGAGAAAGAAATATAAGTAATATAAGGAATTTAATAAAGGATTAGATATTATGTTGGAGAGGAGGTTTTATAAGATAGATAATATGAGAGGCAAGAGTGATGGATTATGGATATATTATATAGATTTTGGAATTTTTTTTGGATAAATAAAGGAGAATCTTTAGAATTGGTAGAGGAATGACTTCAATATTATCAATGTAAGGATTGAGGTAAGGATTTTTCAGTGGATAATGGTACTAAAAAGAAATGAATTAGTTAAATGGAAAGAATGGTTAGATCATGAATGGATGTATACTAATAAAGATAGAAGAATCCAAAAGACAAAAAAGAGGAACACATATTATAGCTAATACAGATCCAATAAATATAAAATATAATCCAATATATGAAAAACAAAAGAAAGAATCCATAAGGAAATTTAATGGATTTACTAAATGAAATAAAAGAAAATAACGGCTAAACTAATTTTACATTTTATTTTTTCATATAAGTAATTATTAAAAATTATGAATTTTCAACTTCTCTAGCCCTAATTTATTTTATTACTTCATCTTGCTAGATCAAAACATGTTCTTTTCTTGGTTTTATATGTGAACTTATGCACAAAATTAATAGTTTTATTAATTTAGGAAATTATTTATTTTCTTAATGGGAATGTATAATTTTCTTTTTTTACTAGGGTTACATTAAGACTTTAGTCATTATCTTTTAGACAAATATTCTTCTTCCTATCAAAGTAGTTAAATTTCTATGGGTTGTGAATTTTCACTTTTTATAGTTTGGAAACTACTTATTTTTTTAAATTGGCAAGTTACATAATTTTACACATACTTCTAATAGTTAGATTTTTTCTATTAGGACTATTTGGTATTAGTTGTGTCATCCAATATGAATTATTGTCTTGTAGACATAATGATGGAATCTTTAAACAATAAAAATATAAAGACTTTTATTTAATAAAGAATAAGAAGGAAATATACGATTTATATGGTAGCTCCAAAGAAGAATAAAACCAACACATTTTTTCTATAAAAAATAATTTAAAACTTGAGAGAGATAATTTAGAATAAAAACATTGAAGTCTCCTTCAAATATACATCTAAGTAAATATTAGGAAGAAATTATAGAGGGTTGTATCATGTCTATATGTAGGACTTGGGAAAGCACTATAATGTTTTTGATTATGTAAAATAGGTTTGACAGGGTGCCTAAAACCTAATACATAGTTAAAATATAGCATTAAAGATCCAAGTCTTAAGACAATAGAAACTAAAAATGAAACAGGCCACTAGCAGGGCCAAGAAAACAAACAAAATAGAGACAGAGCAAACAAAAAACAAAGACAGGAAGCGAACACTAGTTAAAAAAGTCAGGAGAAATTCTTGAGCATGGTAGCTGCATTAGACTCAAAGAGCTCCATCTTCTCAGTAGCCTCCTTGATCTTATGGATGTCCATGGATTCTTCATCTTCGGGTTGTTCTTCTTGGATCTAGCCCTAGTTCTCTTTCCTAGTCCTTCATCTGGCTTCTACACTTTATCTTCTTTTATGATCTGCACTTCTTTCCCTTCCGGCTTTTCTTCCATTTTCTCAATAAGAAGCTTGATGTGCTAGTTAGAATCCTTCCCGATATTGAAGCTCTCCTCTGTGATTCCTTTGAGAGTATCCTCTAGACTATGCATTTTTTCCTCCATCTTGATAACCCTAGTTTCTAGATGCTGGTAATCCTTAGTAGCTATGTTATCCTTATTGTTGTCAGCCCCATATTTGTTGTAATATATGGTTGACGGATTGCATAAGGAAATTGATGTATCATGTTGTTTGTTTTAGTTTAGATCCCTTTGGTTGTTTACATCAATATTCAAAATCACACTTTGATCCATCATCAAGATGATAGATAGATCATAGAGTAGAAAGAGAGATTGTTCCAGATCCATGGTAGCTAAAATGAGTTGTTTCATGGAGGGAGAGGGGAAGATACTACACACCAAATAAAAAGAGATGCAAAATAAAATTTAATAAACACTACATAAAAATAAAATAAGGAAGAGAGATAGGCATATGATTAAAGTCAAAACAAGTACAATAAAATATTTAATAAAATGCAAAACCTTCAATACTATGTACAAAGACTAATAATATTATTTAATCTATATATAAAAATAATATATATGAAAGGTAAAAAATTAAGATATATAATAAAAAGAAAAAATATAATATCCTTAGAAAAATGAGCCACAAAGACTTAATAAATACATACGAAGAGGGTAACTTATAAAGTAAACCTACCATAGGAGGTTTAAACCTTGGTGGATGACTTCTATATCTCATACCATTATCCTCACCAATTGTGCTCAACCAATTGAGTTACAACCTTATGACTAATATACTTGTTTTAAGAAATGGTCTTTATTTAGAAAACAAAAATATACTCCACATGTTTATTTAAAAGAATAGATTAAAAAAATTTATTTCAAAGATAGAATAAAAAAGAATTATAATTCATAAATCAAATTTAACAATTTAGTTATTTCTACATAATAGAGTCTATTGAGTGCTTAAAAATGACTTAGACTATACACAAAGAATGAAATATATTGTTAACATTTTATTAAATTTTATATCCCATACCATTATCCTCACAAATTAAATTACAACCCTTTAGCTAAGATACTTTTTTAATAAATATTATTGATTAAAAAAAATTATATTCCACATCTTTATTTAGAAAATAGGGAAAAAAAGTACAATTCTAAAATATAATAAAATAGTATTATAATTCACAAATCAAATCTTATCATCTAATAATTTATAGATATCATAGAGTTTATTGAGTGCCCGAAAATAACTTGGACTATACACACAAAGAACAAAATATGATGTTAAACAATGTATTAAATTCAAATAATTAGTTCTATTTTTTTAACTGTTGTTGGCAGCTGAACTTTCTTCTATAAATTTGACGTGTAAATCACTTATTTACAATTCAAATACTTCACTTTCAATCCTTAATCAATATATTTGTAACAAGTTTAAAAGAACAAACAAACTAAAATATTTTAATATTGTAGAGATAGTAAGTTTCTACAATCCAATGATAATATCTAGATACTTTTGAGAATGATTCTGTTACAATTTTTACCATCAACATTTTGGATCATATTCTATGATCCATCATCAGGATGAAAGAGTGTATCAGGATGCAAAAATTATATCAGGATTAGCGTTTGCATTCTGATATTCTTTCATCCTCGTGATGGATCATGAAATATGATCCGAAAAGTTGACAGTAAAAATTATAACACAAACATCTCGATATTTAATATTATTCTGAAATAACTAAATTTTGACCTATTTCAATTAAATACATCCTTCAATATATATCAAATTCATACAAACAAAACTAGTTAACATAAAAGTTTTGAAAAAAGCACAGAAATTTTTTCTATATTGTAATCTTTACAATCTTGAATAAAATATGACTTTTAAACAACTTAAACCCTCCAAATGTGAGATCTTGTGTAAGAAGCAAAACACGTTACTATGCCAGGAATGATTCACCCGCAATTGACAACTTAACAGCAGCATATCATGTGGGCAAATCATTCTTGGCGTAACAACATGCTCTGCTGCATCAATTTCAACTCCTTCACACCTAAAAATATCATGCATCAAAATAAATGTACCAGAAAAACATGTAGTGTGGATTACCCTAAACTGTTGAGCATTTATAATGGTCATAAGATAAGAGGAATACATTTGAGATAAAATGGAATTATTTCTGTTTATCAAAGTTGATGGTACAGTTATGAAATTATTTTGTTTCTCAAAAGTTGATAGCATAGTTCTGGAATTATTTGGAATTCACTAGATTTATTTGTGCCATGACAACATATTCTTATGTTTACCAAAGTTGATGGCATCACCTTTTCAGCACTGAAGCCAAATAATATGAATGAAAAACTATCTAAGCGGTTTGTTTTTCAAATGGTAATCTGAGTTGATTCCTTTCGGTCTGTTCAGTAAGCTTTTAGAATGAGATTCCCAAGAATAAGCTCAAGTCAAAGGAAGATAAAAACATTCGAATAAATCGAAATGAAAAGCAATCGAGTAGCCTCTCTTTTCAGTATCTGATATGGTGTCACAATTTTATTTTGTGGTGGGAATGAATTTATGGGAATATTTTAATGGTTATAGGTAGTTATTTAGTTATTTTTAGTATTGTTAATTTTAAATTTTGATTAATTTATTCTTTTTAGAAATATTTAATGTATTCATAGTTGATAGACTGATTTTTTATTTTAATTTGAAAATGAAATTATTTTGAGTTAGAATGTATAGCATGTTATTGTATATGAAAATTTGGACTAAAATCTTTTCATTTATCAAAGGTTAATTTTAATTTTTCTTATATTAATCATATTTGATGCATACATATCTTATTTAGCTTTGCAAATTTAAAGAACATACTTATAATAAGGTGGTAGCGAGGCACACTTGCAATTTAGTTAACATCTGATACATTAACACGACTTATAGAAGACAAAGAAAGTTGTTAAACCATGTCACAAATCTCGAAAGGAGACGTTGGCGATTAGTCCAACAATCCCCCCCATATTGTCAAACGAGGTGATTCGAAGCTTTGACCATGCTCTAATACCACTTTTTACAAGTCGTGTTTGTCATTGCGCTAAAAGATCGACCTGTTAACATCGGATGCAATAAGAGAACTTATAGAAGACACAAGAAGTTGTTAAACCATGTCACGAATCCCTAAGGGGGACGTTGGCAGTTAGCCCAACGGGGTCTAGTTTCTAAACAAAACTACAAATATAAAAAGGTTGACTCCAACATTAGAGTTACAACAATCATGGTTATGCTAGGCAAAAAGATTAGAAGGGGTAGAATCATCAATTGACTCACATCCAGTGAGAGCATTATCTTTTATCTTTCACTTTCTTATCAAGAGGCTAATTACAAAGTAGAGAGATGACAATCAACACATAAAGAAATTTGATAATGTCTAATATATATTAAAAAAAGTATTACTATGACCAAGCACTCTAAAATTGATTTCCAATATGAAAATACAAAAATTAAGAAATTATATTTCTTTATAATAGGTTCATCAATATTTCTATAAAAAAATGTATATATATAAACACATAAGTATTATATGTGATGAAACAAATAGAAATAATGAAAATTATAATACATACAAAATTAAGAGAAAAAATATATTTGATAACATTGAAAATTAGAAAGTCAAAGTTGAATCCATCCAATTATGGGATTATAATAACAAAATCATTAGAAAAAGCCAAGAATATTAATGAGGATATGATCCAGAAGATGATAATGTAGTTAAAATGTTGTAATTGAGTTATTCAATGCTTTATTCTGTAGTTTTTATTGTGTCACTAGGTTGCTCTATCTAGTATTCCTTGTGGGCTTTTAGGCATTTGGTTTGCATCTGGGTCCCGAATATTTTTTTGTCTAAGATTGTTTTAGCTACTTCATTGTTTTTTATGGTTTTTGGTTCCTGCTAAACATGTTTTCCCCTTTAATCAAAACAATATCATTAGAACCCATTCAAGTGCTTTTGAAATGCAAAGAATACCAATATTAATATATATCATCGAAGATCCTAGTAATTTTTACAATGATAGTCTATTTCTTATTACTAGTAGACAATGTTCTTATGTATATTAGTGGTATTCCAAATTATGATATTAAATAAAAAGACTAAATCATACCTATTTAATATATAAATTAAAGATAAGATCCAAAAAAATATCTTTCATTTATCATAACAACTCAATAACAATGTGTGATGGATACTAAAAAATCACTTAAGATGGAGTTCTTCCTATGCTTTAAGTAAACTAATCTCAATACATTACAATGATTTCCTTTCTACATAAATAATCATTTATGTTGGGTTATCATTGACATTAAATAATAATAAAAAAAGATATGGTATAAGAAAATGGAAATTGGAAGTTTGGGAGGAAATCTCAACATGCATATAGTGAACATTTATGGTCCCATCTCCAATAAAAGGAAATTGGAAGTTTGGGAGGAAATCTCAAAATGTTTTGAAAACTGGCAGGCAGGGTTTTTCATAGTTGGGGGGGGGGGGCTTCAATGCTATATCTCATCCTTTTGACAAGCCAGGTCACTCTCAAAGAGTTTCCCAATCCTAAACAAATTTCAAAGATTGGCAACAAAGGGAAAATTTAATGGAAATAGATCTGGAGGATGGCTTGTTTACATGGTCCAACAGAAAAATGGGCATCAGCGGCATCTCGGAGAAACTAGACAGATTCTTCTTCAAAGGCGATATCACAATTTATCCCTTTGACCTAAAAGCTTCCATTTCTCCTACTTCTAGTTCTGATCACTTTCCAATTCTATTGAATATTCTTGAAAGTAACAAACCCAAAGGATGTCCCTTCAAATTTGAAAACATGTGGTTAAAAGAGAAAAACTTTACTAATTTGGTTGTTGAATGGTGGCTAGATTTCAAAGTGGAAGGTTCTAAGTTATTTTGTTTTGTGGCTAGACTAAAGTACATTAAAAAAAATCTCTTAATATGGAACATAACACATTTTAAGAATATTTCAAATCCAAGGAAGAGATTGAGCAAAAATTAGCAGCCTTGAATCAATCTATTATGCAGTTTGGGATGGATCATGACAGATTTGCAAAAGAGAAAGTTCTGCTAAGAGAATTGGAGGACATCCTTTCCAAAGAGGAAATCTTCTGGCGCCAAAAATTGAGAGAATGCTAGTTGGCAGAAGGAGATAAGAACACAATTTTTTTTCATGCTAGTACCAAAAATCATAGAAATGTGAATAAGATAATGCAGATAAAAGATTCTATTGGCACTCTCTTGGAAGATCAACAGGAAATTCAAAAGGGAATCATGAGTTATTATTCAAAATTGTTTAATAACTCGGATAACTCTCCACTCAAATGTCAACAAGACTTATTGGACAACATTCCTAAGCTAATCTCAGAGGGAGATAACCAAATGCTCTCAGAACCATTCTCAAAAAGTGAAATCTAGAGTACCATTTCTCAGATGGCCCTTGACAAAGCTCCAGGCCCAGATGGCTTTCCACCTAGTTTCTTTCTTCATTGCTGGGACATCATTGGAAAAGATCTTTTAGAAGCTTTGGAGGCTGCAAGAAGCTCAAGTAGATTTCTAACATAAATTAACTATACTTTCATTGCTTTAATTCCTAAAAAGAACAGGCATCTTGTATGGATGAATTTTGACCTATTGCTCTCTGTAATACTATTTATAAGATTCTTTCTAAAGCCTTAGCAAATAGAATGAAATCAATTCTCCCCAAGATCATAGGGGAAGAGCAGACTGGGTTTGTTTGGGGTAGATCAATTTTTGATGGGATTATCATAGCTCAAGAAGCAATCCATTCTATTCAACATAATAAATAGCCTATCATGATCATTAAATTAGACATAAAAAAAGTCTATGACAAGGTGGATTGGAGATTCTTAGCTAAATGTATGGAAAGCTTTGGCTTTTCTAAGGCATGGATCAATCTAATTTCTCATTGTATCTTTGCTCCTAAATTATATGTTTTAGTGAATGGTTCTCCTTAGGGTTTTCTTGAAGGCCCCAATGGCATAAGACAAGGGGACCCCTTTCTCCCTTCTTATTCATCATCATGGTTGAAGCTTTGGGGCATGGTTTGATCAGATTACAAGAGCATAATTTTTTGAAAGGTGTTCAAATCACTTCCTCAGAAAGAGTAGTCACTCATCAACAATTTGCTGACGACGCTCTCCTTTTGGGCAAAGGATGCATTCAGGAGGCCAAGCAGATCGACCTATTGTTAGACACTTACGCAAAAGCTTTGGGACAAGTGGCCAATAAAGAAAAATTAGTTATTTACTTTTTCCACACAAAAAAAAACTTTAGTAGTAGATTGAAAAGGTTTTGGCTTTCAAATCAGGATCCCTCCCATGTTTATATTTGGGCATACCTATAGAAAAAACCATGAGATCCTCCAAAATTTGGAAACCTATAAATGAGAGGTTAGACAGAAAAATGGACAGTTGGAAATTCAAATGGCTCTCTTGCATTGGCAGATTAGTCATGATAAAAGAAACATTGTCAGCAGTTCCCATTTACTTAATGTCCTGCCTTTCTCTATCTACGGAAGGATACATGGATATGGTTAAGAGACTAAGGAAATTCTTTTGGCAAGGAACTAATACAAATAAGAAATTTGCACTTATTTCTTGGGATAAGATTTGCAAATCCAAAACAAATGGAGGAATGGACATTAAGAACTAATTATGGCAAAATCAAGCTCTTCGAGCCAAGCTCTATTGGAAAATCATGAAGAATCAAAACATAAAGTGGGTCAGAATCTTAAGAGGTAAATACCTTGGGAACTATTATGAAGAAGAGATGTTTTGCCTCCAATCTCTTCCAAGAGGTTCAAGAATGTCGAACTTCGTAATCAAATCTAGGTAGGCTATTGACAACAATATCACCTGGAACATAAAAGAGGGTAATGCAGCTAGATTTTGGGAGGATTCTTGGGGTGGGCTCCCAAGCATTAACTCGTTGCTAGGTCCTAATGAGTTAAGTCAAATTTTTTCAGCTTCCTGGGGTCCATTTCTCAGAGATTACATCATCCCCTCTTCAACATACTCAATGGATGGTTCATGGCAATTTCATAGAATTGAACCCGGACCTGACAGAACTGAGAAAGCTTAAAAGCATGATCAAGGATAGAGTCTTCTTTATTAAACAAGGCTTAGATGAGATCATTTGGAATGGAGCTAAATCAAGAGTTTATAATGTCAAGGATGGATATAATATTCTCTCAGAATGTTCTAATTCCAATAGACTAGAAATTCCTTTACAATTATGTTGGCACATTGCTTGTCTCCCAAAAGTAGGTCTATTCACTTGGGCAACCTCCCAGGCCAGGATTCTGACCGTAGATAAATTTATCAGAATGGGATACCACGACCCTTCCAGATGTTCCTTATGCTATTGCAGTGAAGAGGATGTTAATCACTTACTATTAACCTTCTCCTTCACTACGGAATGTTGGTGTTGGCTATGTTCAAAATTAGGTTGGGTGTCAACTCTCCCAAAGGATCTTCTTCAATTATTATTATCTTGGTCCAAATTACATGGAAACAGTTTATGTGGAAACCTTTGGATTTTATCCCCATCTATCTTATTATGGGAATTATGGAAGGAAATGAACAAAAGATTATTTCAAGACAAATCTATGGAATTAGAGTCCATTCTCAACAAAATTGAAGTAGGGATTGTAGAAGTGATGAATTCCTATCTCCAAATCCAATCATCTCAACACAAATATTAGACTAGTTGGGATGATCAAATGTTTAAAAGTTGGTTTGGACTCAAGACCCCCTTATCCTTGGGCAGAGGCTACAAAATTAACCAAGCTTTGAGAGCATCCTATGTGTGGAGGCCCCCTACTCTGGGCTATTTCAAACTAAATTTTGATGGAGCTTCTAAAGGCAATCCAGGCCCATTGGGAGCAAGCTGCATCATTCACTCTTCAGAAGGAATAATTATATATAAATTAGCCAAACCACAGGAGAATGACACCAACAACATGGTTGAATTCAAGGGCCTTCTTTTTGATCTTGTCTTAGCAAATGAGATAGGAGTGAAGAAATTGGAGATTGAAGGGGACTCCATGATAATAATTAATGTTGCTAGAATAGGTTCAACACAAAATTGGTGTCTTCAATCTCTTCTAGACATCATTCTATAGTCTATTAGTAGATTTGGATCAATAACAATTAATCACATCTTTCATGAAGGGAATTCTCTCGCGGATGAATTGACGGATCCGGCATCTAGAGGGATACACCAGAAGAACATTTTCTTGAAAACTTCCCCTCAATGACTATGAGAATTTGAAATTTCCTCCATCTAGTTAGTCAAGTACTAATTTCCCGTTTGAAGTTAGCCTGCTTCTTTGGAGAATAGGGATCCCAATTTTGAAGATTTGGTGGCAAGTTGAAGGCCTTGACAGTGCTGATATGACATCCTCATTTATTAACAGAAGAGAGTTTAGGAGTTGGAGGCACTCTCACTCTTGTTGTTTCACTTCATTTTTGACAGATGGGATGTTTTTCAGGCCAACTACCTATAGTATGCATATTCACATGAGTACTCACCTTGAACTTCATGAAACTTGGAGATTTTGGTTATTTGGCAAAAAAGCAACATGTTTCCTACCTAAAGTAGCCTAGATACAGTTTTTGGGTGCTCGGGCCTTCATTCTCTCAGTTTAGTGAGCAAGTTAGAGCCCCTCCAGTCTTGTCATTGCATACACAACTGGGCAAAGTCATTAAGTTTGACGGTTCTTGAAAGGGGTGTATATAGAAAGGCCTGCTATAGAACATTAATCATTTGAACATTGCTATTTTCATCTGTGGTAATTTCTCCATTTTTGTTTCATTTTCAGGACTTTACCAGTGCCTCTAGTTATTTGTATGATATTTTATGCTAGCTGGGTCTCTTCCTAAGAGCCTATGATACTTTTCAACTTATGTATGTTTTAATTATAATATTATATATACTACTCAGCCTGGGCCCCTTATCGACCCAAAAAAAAGAAAATGGAGAGGATGGTATTATATAGGTCATTCTACTCATTTACATTTTACTATTGAGAAAAAGAAAAAAAAAGAATTATATGCATCCACATTTTGTTATCTCAACAAAAGTAGTGACCCTCTTTATATTTAAAATGTAAGACATGTTCTGAAGGTGTATGACTAATATGTTGCTCAAATCTAGTATAACTTATGTATATAATCTCATATATATATGAGAATCAACAGAAATTGAGTTATTCAATATAATCAATACTGTAAAAATTAATCATTTTGTATATTTCTTTAAAATACAATTATTTTTTAAAGTGATTACTCATGTGCTTGTTTAATTCAGTCCAAATTGAATATTTTTTTAAAAAATATACTCTTACAAATTGTTTACATATAATTAGATCATAAGATATGACATAACATACATGTGTGATAAAATATCCCTTGAATTAAATAGGTTATAGAAGGTTCACCTATCACAAGTTCAATTCTTTATATGAATGTTTGATTAAACATATATTACATTGCTACAAGGGAATTGTATAGCCTAGTATATCTTTTGTATAGTTTTTTCTTAAATTTATTAATTAAATATAGTATTGCTAAACACATAATATTCTAGTTACATATACACTTGTCTTTTGGCCTTACTTATGATGTGTCTATTAGTCATATTTAAAGTTATGTGTGAATATTTTTCATTCAATCTCAATTATTATTGTAAATTTTTTTTGTTATTATTATATGTGCATTTATAAGTGTTATTTTAATTTTACTAATAACTTTAAAAAGTGTTTTTTTTTGGGAAAAAATAAAATGTTTAGGTCAATAACATTAAGATTTAATAAGTAGAATTAAATCTTAATGTTATTAACCTAAACATTTTTATTTTTGCCTAAAAAAAAATCACTTTTTAATTTTGACCTACATGTTTGTTTTTGATAGAGGCAGACTAGACAAATTTCTTGCTTCTTTTTTCTATCAAAAACATTCAGATTTAATATATGAAACTTATGTTGAATTTTGAAAAGTCTAAGAACATATAAAATTGGAATAAAATTAAAGTGGACCTTAGAGAATTTAATATATAATTATCAAATTATTGATTTGAAAATAAGAATAAAATATAAAAAGTAATATTGAATTTCTTACTTTTTATTTTGGACAAGATGTTAATTATTTGTTTGATTCCTAATGTTTGCACTATTGGGAGTTGTACTAAATCAACTATGAAGTGAAAAAAAATGTAAGTTTTTGAAATTGAAAATTCCATATTTCAACATAAAGTGATCTTGTAAAAATAAAATAACGATTTGTGAGAAAGATTCATGACAATATAGCACTATAAAATTATATCAAATTAATATTTGATAAAGATGATAAGGTAAGGTTGTGCTAGATATCTAAGTTAGAAAGAAAGTAAGAGATTCTTATTCACTAGATGTAGAATTATATATTATAATTCTTATTCTTATATATATGTCACATTTAAAAAGAGAATTAGAAGTAATGGTTTACTATAAATTGTATATTTCTCAAAATGAATCTTTAGAGTAAAATGTTTGAATAAAATAAAAAATTATAAATGTATATAATAAAAGTTTAAATTTAAGATTAATACACTTCATAGATATGTATACAATTGAAGTATGTAATATAAGCTACAATGTCCCCTAATGATGTTTTAAAATGTGGTAAAAAAAATATATTAATCACATATTAATATTAAATCTTATTTCATAACATTTAGCCAAATAATATTCCAAATTTCATTTAAATGTATATTTTTATTTTCAATGCGGTTCCCAATTTAAATTGTGAAGTCATCCAAAACCTATTCAACAATAGTTTTATGAAACAATGTTGTGCCATTGTACATTGAAATGCCACCTAGAATTTATGATGGCATAAGGACATGTTAAAAGGGATATAATGGGTGAAATTCACTCCATGTGACACCTAACACTATGAAAGATTATTATTCCTTAGGTGTAAGAACAATCACAAGTGGCACCTAATAATTCACCCACTTTAAGATGGGCCTAGATAAAGAGAGAAGAATAAATCTTCCATAAGAAATAATTAGTCATCATTAAGATGGAAATATGCATTCATTAATCAAATAATTTTTGCATGCATTTAATTTTTTCTTAATCCAACATGAGAAAGAAGTGAAGAGAACCTTCTTATACTATGCCAAAAAGATATCAAAATAACTATTAATTTTTTTATAATAAATAAAACACTATATTCTTTGTAAGCCATGCATTATACAAAAGCAATACATAATTAAATTACTATTTTATATAGTAATATATAATATTATATATGTGATATATATTTACATTATTAAGATATTTATAAAGAGTAAGCTAGTTAAGTCATAAAATATATTATTATTCATTTTAGCTAGTAATCAAACATTACTTATTATATACCATTTGGATTCCTAGACAAACCACTATACTAAGGCATATGCAACCTACATTTGATTGAAATTTTTTATTTTTAAAGGTGACACACAAGTTTGGCTCAAATTTGATTCTTTGAATATTATCAATTTCCTTAAAAGGTCTCAAGACCCTAGTTGCACCCTTAAAAAATCTTCTAAACTCCTTCCCAATGTATATGATATCACATATTTATCATGATAGGAATTCAATTGATGATGGCTTTGCAAATATTAGTATTTTTTGACCTTAGTGAGAAATAATTGGAACTAGATTGCATCATCCCACATGAGATTAGATTACTAATTTAAAATGATGCTAAGAACTGCTAATTTAGAGGCATTTTCATAAATAATGGATGGTGACTCCATTCTTGTACGAAGTGCCATTATGAAAAGATAATTCATTATTATGTCACGTTATCACATTGATGAATTTATGAGCTTTGTTATTACCTATAGTTCATATTTTTGGTGGGTTGTCTCCTTTAATTTTTCCACAACAATATGAGAAAGGACAAGATCTATGTGAAGCATATCATATAACAAAAATGACAGGATAATGAAAAAGTTTGGTGTAAATTATCTGTCAGAGGTTTTACTTCCTATATTAAGAAACTTCATGGGATAGACCCTCAGGATACTAAAACATCTTTAGAAGGGTGAGAAGAAGGGTTTCTCAAGGTTTTTGGAATTGAATCAATAATTTGGAAGGAGTTTGTGATGAAGGTTTCTTACACTCTGGTTAGGAGAAAATGTTATTTAGGGACAAAGATAGTATTGATGAAACCCTAACAATTTTAAGAGAGAGAGAGAGAGAGAGAGAGAGAGAGAGAGAGAGAGAGAGAGAGAGAGAGAGAGAGAGAGAGAGAGAGAGAGAGAGAGAGAGAGAGAGAGAGAGAGAGAGAGAGAGAGAGAGAGAGAGAGTATTTATGGTGGGTATGATAGAGATTCTATCAATCCTTTATGGGTAGAGCTTGCTAAAGTGTTAATGAGGTATATAACTCTGAAAAACTACTTTTGTATCTTTTTAAGCTACCACATTGTCATTTTAAATCAGTTTAGACACAACAATTACATTTCTCTTCTATTTTACATTTTTTCTTGATTATATCATAGTCTTAAGTTGCATAGAAAGGATCCCTCACAACTAGTATTACATGAGGTTCTTGTTGGAAATATATTATGGGAAAGTGAGATACTGAGAGGGGAGGGGGGGTGAATTATACATCCACTATTAACTCCATTTTGACATAAATTCACTTGCATAACATAAACATCAAATTTGATACTGAAATAGATCTAACATCCTAATCTTCATCCATGAAATTGAAACATAACACAAAGATTTTGGTTTACCGAGAAACCCTTGAAAGGTAAAATTAGGGTGGGGATGACACCCAAAAATCTTCACTACTGTAGTATTAAAGTTTGTATGTTAGGGCTACAAAGTTTTGATCATTAAATAATGATCTACCCTATGAGGGGTCTGCCCTGCTAAGAGATTATAGATTTATTCAATCTACCTTGGTAAAAGGATTTAAAATTACCAAAAAGTAAGTACTTGGTAAAGAGATTTACTTAGGCCTGTTAGGATCACTCTGTAAAGAGATTTTCCTTGATTCACCTATTAGAATGACTAAGTACCTGATCTTTGTGTTGTGATGCTGATAACGAATCTTCTCCTTCCAATACTTGTTTGATCTCCTCAATCAATTATATCTTTGTTTTGTCCTTCTTTGCCTTTCTCGGTCATTTTATTGATCTCTACCTATATCAAAAAATATTTCTTTATTCTGTATATGAGATCCTTCATACTCTTCCCATACTCTCTTACTCTCATACATCATTTCAAAGTTTATATCTCATCTTATATAGACAAAAAAATATCCTCCTACATCAAGATCAATGATCTAGATTCTCTATTTATGTCGCTTAAGCATTCCCTAAATCTGATTGGCTAGATAGCTAACATAGGGATTAATGATTACAAATCTAAGGCATAATCACCTCCATGACTCTCTCAAAAAATAATAGATATAGTGTAGATGTAGGCCAAAATAGATTACCTTAGTGTGTGTGCCATTACAAACACATATGTCAAATCTAGCTTTCTCAGCATATGAAGCCTGTGACACTCGACATTAACTGTTCTTCATATACTGGTGCTTGACGCTAATATATCTACACAACTCGGCATAAATTGCTTGGATATTATTGAAGTACTTAGTAACCTTTGACTTTCTCGGTAGTAACTACTTCTCAATAACTATACAAAATAAAAGTCTAGACATAACTTGGCCTTTACTAGATGACCCAATCGCAATTATGACTGATCAACATTGCCTAGAAAATGACTTAGTGTAAGACACTGATAGACAAAAAAACTTAGGGATCAATAATCTCCCCCTTTGACATTAGTGGAAAAAAGACTTTTTCATGACATTTACATTACAACAAGAGTACTTAGTAATATGAAAAACTCCCCCTAGGACTCTTACTCAGTCTTCAAAAGATTCTAATACATATATATACATAAGACTCTTTTACAACTGAATATATACATTGAAAAATAATATGTCCTACCATGATGTACATTCCTTTCATGTATTCCTATGTATGTAGCTTCCTCTGTTTCTTCTATTCTTGTCATGGCATTCGTTTCCCCATTTTATAGTCTATGTCCTGTCATTTACCCCTTGTTTTGGTCACTTGAAGTTCCTGGGGTGTACGGGTTTTGAAATATTTATCGAAAAATGATTTATGGAGATGCACTAGCATACCTAATGTATCATCCCATCTAGACCTTATAGACTCCAAAACCCATGTCTTAATTTCTAGCTCGGCAACTAGATCCACTAGGCTCTCCGCAATAGAAAGATGAGGGTCTTTCTATATTAATTCCTTTATCATTGCTAATTCCTTTTGCATAACCTCCAAATGAGGTGTTAAAAACATTTGGATGGACATTATCCTTTCCCTTATTCATGCATCTTTAGCCATCAACTCTGCTAATATACCTTGTGCATGCATCAATCTAGTGAAGTGGATGTACCTGGAACTTGCATCTATGCTCTATAAATGACTAGTAGACTTTAGGTCTAATCGTAGTGAATCTATCAAACTCTGATTATACTTAGTGAACTCTTCAACATTGCATAATTTCTTGTATAGAGAATGATAATTCTTCATAACTTCCTCTAGGTTTGTCACTAAGGCAGAAAGTTCTACCTGTTTCACTGCAATGTCAGTGGAAACCTTTTCTAGTACCTTGGTCATAAACTTTCTCTCAAACCACTGCATAAGTTTATCATTTGACTCTCTTTCATCACTATTCACATTCTTAAAAAAATTTACTAGTTTCTCCAAGATAGGTGCTGACTCATTCACATCATCCATTTCAAAATCTTCAATAAAAATACCTTTAATCTCATGCAATACCTGCTTTTGTTGATGCTCTCTTCTTAAAGTTCTTCCTATTTACTCTTCTTCTTTAAGAGATCTTGTAATATCTGCATTTTATCATATGTTAAGTTATCATTTTCCCACTTAGGAATCACTATAAATTCATCAAGTGTCACTTGTGTTCCAAGATATTTCTCATTCTTCTTCTGTGATTTCTTCCTCGGTGTATATCCACTCGGCATCTATATAAGAGCTTTTATGGCCTCTTGCTCCTTAGGATCTAGTTTTCTTTTTCCATTTCTTTTCAGTCTTTTCCTTTTCCTCCACATGAGGAATTATTACAACTAATACAGACTTATCTACTTGTTCTTTTAGGCTTTCCTCTCCTTGTTCTTTCTTTTCTTCCTTGACGAGTGCATTCTTAGGTGTGATTGTCGACTTGTCCTGTTTCTCGGCAGTGGTACTCTATGAGGCTTGAACTTTAACTGTGACCGTATGAGGGCTTATTGGTGTAGTGTCTATAGTTGATATACTCTCAATCCTTGGATAATACTTTACTTGAATTAGTATTGGATTGGTGCTTGGTAGAAACTTATCTGAGGCTTCCTTGACAAGTATTTATTTATGAATTTCCTCCTCGGTTAGGGGTATGTGTAAGATTATGGTATGCCAAAAAGTGGTGATGTGAAAAAGAAGTCTTGATTGATAGACTCTTTGAAAAAGAACTATAACTTTCAAACAATATAACATTTTTGAAATCTGAAATATATATCACAGTCTATGCTTCACCTAATACAATAATAATAAAAAATTCTTTCAATTTGATGAAGTTTAGACTAAGTTAAGGTGGTCAGACACAAGAGTTTTTATATTCAAGAAAATTTGTTGCAAAAAAATCATAATTAATAATTTACTTGGAAAAAAATTAAAAATAAATATATATCACATCCAGACATGAGTCTACCAGTTTTATCTAGAATCTTATAAAAAAATATTATCATTTGATTTTTTTTAATGTCGTCAGACACACTCCTACTTGTTATCTTTCTAGTCCTGATTGATAGACTTATTGAAAATAGCGATAACTTTCAAATTGTATAACATTTTTGAAGTCCAAAATATGTCTCACATTCTATGAATTTCCTACTACAAGAAAAATAAAAAATGTTTTCAATTTGATAAAGTTTAGACTAAGTTAATGTGGTCAGACACGAGATTTTTTTTATTCTAGAAAACTTGAAGAAGAAAAATCATAATTAATTATTTACTTGGAAAAAAATTACAAAAATTATGTGTCACATCTAGACATGAGTCTACTACTTATATCTAGAATCTTGTAAAAAAAAATTATTAGTTGATTGTGTTTAAGGTGGTCAGGCATACACCTACTTATTTTTTTCCTGAAATTTGCGTACTACTACATTAAAATTTGAAATTTTCAACATATAGAATAATTGTTTTTCAAAAAAGGCCTAGTATCTTAGAAACTAAATTCAATTTTCTACAGATTCTCTTCTTACATATTTTTGTTATAATATGTATAACTTGTTCAAATTTTTATGTCAACTTGCCTAAACCTGATTTTTTGAATTTTCATTGCCACTTAAGGGCCTAGTTTGGCATACCATGATCCTGCACATACCCTTAGTACATTTTGTTTTACTAAGATATCCTCTATGATATCCACAATTGTGATCGCATCCTGTGATTCACTAACATTGGTCTTATTTCCTACTTCTTACTTAATAGTTTTTGGTTGACCAATATCTTCTTTATTATCCAACTCCACTTGACTAGATGTTCCTTTAGTCGGTTGTGAACTCTTGTCAATTATTAGTCCAAAGATAATCTTCCATCACCTTTTTCTTTGTTGTACAACATCTTCAACCTTGTACTTCAAAATAGAATATGCCCAGAGCTTGGGTATAAACTTGTTTCTATACTACTCCATGTATTGCTTTATATATGTTAGGGATAGATCTGGCATAACTTGAGCTAGATTACTCTCTCTTATTTGTTTCTCAGTCATCATGAAATAGTACCATTTCTGATCTATTCTTTTGAATAACTCCTTAGGTATAAGATTCTCCATCTCTAGTGGTGTCATTTTGAATGTGCATAGTATCTCAAGCATAGCCTCTTCCACTTTCTCCTTATCCTCATTGTTCATTTTTTCAAACTTTATTTTTTTAAAGCTTGCTAATCTAGAAGTGCTCTTGATATTGTGGCATATCTCATCTATAGTTAATTGCCTTCTTTGTGATGGTGTCTTCTTATTGATATTCTCATCGGTGTTTGTTTCTCCAAGATTAGCTTGCTTCTTGGTTTCTTCCTTATGTTGCTTGGCACAACCTTAGTCTGAGTTGGTTTCCTTTTTCCTGATATTGGTGTCTTCTTTTGTGGCTCGACAGTTGGGAGAGTAGAAGCTACCCCTATTCTCAGTCTAAGTACTACAAGAGGAGTCCAAGATTAGGGTTTTGCAATTTTTTCTTACTAGGCTCGACAACTAATACCTTCTTTCCTTTCTTTAGAATTTCTATCTCCTCCTCTTCACTCTCTTCCAACTCACTAGACTTGTCCTCTCCTAACCCTTGTGTCAACTCAAGAGGTGCATTTTCCTCTTCTCCTTCTCCTGCCATCTTCTCTAGGCTCTTTACTAACTTCTTCCTTTTTCTCACCATGTTTTCAGTTTTCAACCCCGTGGTTATCTTGGACTTAGCCTCCTCATGAGTCCCAAAAATTTTAGCTTTACTATCAATTTCCTCAGCTAATAGGGAAGTTATAGCTTCTGATGTATCATCTATATTGACTTCATAAGGTAATGGCCTAAGCCATGATACCCTCAGTGTAACTTCATGTGCATATGTGAAATTAGTATCCACTAGGAAACATATATCATCATAATACTTCTCCAATAGGGATACAAGAATCCTACTCCTCTTCCTCATTTTCTACTTGAACTCCACAAAATAATTGTCCATCATACTCTAAAAATTATCTCCTAACTAGTCAATATACTCATTTATTTGTTGGGTGACTGGTCAGTCCTTATTCCATACCACATCTCCAATAGTAGGAAAAATATTTTGAACATAGAAAAATAGACAAGTAAGCAAAGAACCAAAATTACACATTGAATTATTTTCCTTCCTGATAGAAGTGAGGTTTTTGGAAAGCTGGGTCAATTGTAGCTTGATAAGATCATATGTATGATTTTTCTTCACCATTTTCCATGCTTGGTCAACTGCTATACAAGGAACATTTCCTAGACTGCTAGACTGATAGAATTTGTGAGCTATCACTCTCACTACAAAATCAATTTCTAGATCGGTGATTGTAGAGATAGTCATCCCTCTTTTGTTCCATACTATCTGAGTGTTTGCTTGTATAATTTCCTTACTCTAGCATCGCATTGTCTTTTTCCCTATAAGACTAGGGTAACTAGTGACTCGGTGTATCACCTTCTTTGTGATCTTAACTGGTCCACCCTCTAGCCATATCTTCATGGCATGTATTCAGCTCAACACAATATTTATCCATTCAATCTTAAAATTTCATGAGATATCAAGGGCATGAACTAACCCTCTCTTAGAAACCTTCTGGTGTTCAGCCTTTAACACCCCATTATCACATAGGTTTTCATATGCTTCCCTCAGCTCATAGTCTCCTATTTCTCCAATCTTACACATGTAGCATGTGCATACATCATTAATCGTTATGACCTTATGTGGGATTAATGATAGGGCACCCATGAGGTCTCCCTTCACCACACTTTCAAGAGTGACTTGAAATTTTTGCGGTTTGCATGCATCATTCCTTACAAGTTGGGTGTTTAATACTTCCTTTCCTTGCTTCATTATTGTAGAAGATGATGACGATGCCATATCTCAAAATTTGAGGTTCAAATTATGAATGTGACTTACTCAATAAATACCTTGTTCCAAAAGTTCTTAAATGTTTCCTGACTACACGCTATAGAGATCTTTGCAAATTAAACTTAGCACAAATATCTTTGGTTAATCACTTTGGAATTGCTCTACAAGTTCTCAAATCGCTAGTGAAATGAGAATAAACAGTAACATTCCATTTTATTAACTCCAAATGGTCAGATCAGGGCTTCATTTAATGATTTGTACATTGAGTAGGTGTGTACAGTTGTCTCGGCTTTCTTATGTGAACTCAGTCAATACTACTATTTAGTTTAAGCTTGGTAGATATTACATCTCAACTAACATAGGAGCTCGACATACACTAGTGACTCAGTTACTATGAACTTAAATATTGATTCTTAACATCAAATATACAATATGCTTTCTTTTTCAAACCTGTCCTAATGCATCTTAATTTATGAAAATATGTTCTTTAACCTATCAAATGTTAGGAATTGATGTAAAATAAATCATTGTAAGATTCAGTTCCTCATGTAACTTTTTTGCGTAGTTTGAAGTAGTGTGATCACCTGGTCCATTAGATTGGGTGATCTCAGGTTCACTAGCTCTAGTACTTCTTGCTTCCTCTTTCTTTTTCCATGTCTTGTTCATCTGGTTTCTCATCTGTTCAATAGTCTCTTCATTCTTGGCTTGTTCATTACTCGGTATATGTGCTCTCCAGTCTCTTTTTATGTGACCAATTTTGTTGCATTTGTAACAGACTAGACTTCCACTCATCCAACTCTTGGATTTGCCTCTAAAGTGTGTCTTCAATGTTGAAGTAATATTGTTTAACCAATTTACTCCTTATTTAAGTTTACTTAGGTCAACTCATAAATGAATTAGATAGATAACTTTGAGTCCAATTTGGACTCTATCATATCTATAGGATATTGTAGAGTTCTATCTAAACTCTACATCCTCCTAGTTGAGACACTTGTCTCATCATTTCTTTCTACCAGCTCTTGCCTATTTAAGCAAAGCCTTTGTATGTTTATTCTCACCTCATATTCAATACAATATAGTGTTGAATACTTCTCTCTTCTGGTGGATGTCTGAGGACTAGACTTTGGATATAGGATAGTTTATTCCTAACATGGTATCAGAGTTACAGTCTCTCAGCTCCTTCCAGTTTTTTTGTTTGAGTGTGTTCATAGTTTTGAGGTCCCTAGTTTCTCATAGTAGTAAACTAGTGTATTTGTAGATTTATTTTTTATGAGGTTCTTGATGTACTCAGCATCAATTTTGGTGTCGGTTGTCTAGTCTTTATCAGCATAAGAAATGAAGTCTTTATCGTTGTTCTGAGAGGCTTCTTTAGCCTACGTGATTTCTCCCATTCAATTTGAATGATTTCCCTTTGATAAGACTTCTAGATCGAGCTTCTTGACTTATAGATCAAGCTTGGTCAATGGTTTTTTGGGGGCTTTATCTATGTTTTGATCATGGGATGTACCTTTAGTCTCTGTATCTGGATTTGAAGAGCACATATGATCAAACTTCCTTGGTCGTCAATCACACACTCTGATCGAAGCTAGTGGGAGGGGATTCCAGTCGGACCATGGTGTCACCTTGGTTGGCCATGGCATGCATATTGGAGGCATAGCAGAGAGATCTCGTTTGTCTCTCTATTTTTGAATTGATGTTTATGAACTCGCAACAAGTCAAGGTATGGAAGCTCATTGGTTCGCTGCTCTTTATCAGCACACACAATGATGTCTTGTGATGTTCGCATTGTAAGATAGTTTCTTAGTTTGAATTCCCATTCGTGATGGAAGCTCAAAGGCACATGATATTCATGGTCCAGCGCCAGCATTAAACTTATACGCAAAAGTCATCTAGGTTCTTCCAAGGTGGCAATAGGTGTTCTATCTTCATATGCTTCATCTGGTCCAGATGCGGGTTCCTTCACAACCTGTCCACTGTGCACCGGAGTGATTGACGATCTCACACCATCTAAGACTGCACTCAGAGTGCCAACATGCAAGGAGAACCCACAAAGGTCAAGTTGAATGAGTTTTGTGCCCATTCTTGACTCATGGTGACCTGCCTCATGCCCTCCAGTCAGCCAGATCTTGTTGAGAGACCATGCAGGTCTGTCAAAATCCCCGCACGAGCTCTTGCACGCGCTTTTTAGATGATGATACCAGAGCACCTAGTTATTCATAATAAACACAGCGTTATCCTCCAATTGCTTACTCCAAAGAGCACCACCAGAAGAGAAATCACCAGTTGTCGCTGAAGCAGAACAAGAAGACGTTTTACGTTCCTCCATATGTCCTGTTGTTGCCCGCATTCTGCCAGGCCAACATTCTGCCCGAATGCTTTCTGATGATTACTGGCGCTGCCAGTCATTCGAGTTAATGCAATCACAGTCATGCTGGGTCGATTTCATTAAATCTCTTGTCAAGAAGACTACTTCATAGGCCGATGTGGAGATCATTTTGGGTGGGCGGTCTTATCTTTGGTAAGCCACAGTTTTTTTTCAAGCTAGAGGAAACATTGATCGTTGGAGGCATCTTTGTCAACATTTCTATTGGTATAGCTCAATGGCCATCTTCTTTCCATGTTGACACTTTTGATTTTTAGGTGGCTCTTCTGATTTTCTGGACCAAAGTTTAATGCCCTATGAAAGAGGTCGGTGCCTTTACTGAAGCTGATGGCCTCTATAATTTGTTGTCGGCTTTGTGCAGGCTCTTAATAGATTCTTCTGTAGATATGATCAATAGACGGTGGTTCCATTAAGGAACATTAAATTTACTCAACCGCCCGATCTAGAGGCGGATTCATTTCTTTGAGCGACATTTAAGAAGGTGACAGTCACATTCACAAAATTGTCGGCAGCAACTTGTAAGAGGAGAGTAGATTTTATACTGCTATGAGATCAAATTTGGCCCACCCATTTATTGGTCACACCTGCACTGCAATTTCTAGTTGGCCAATGTTTATTTTATGCTGGGCCCTTAGTAGGATTTTGATCGATATATTGTGGCATGCCATCGTCTGATTAAGAACGTGCTGGCGGCTCTATTAATTCTGGTGGTTCATGGTTGACCTATGGAGGCTCATCTTTTGCAATAAGTGTCTAGCTCGCACCCCTTGTTGATATTATCATCTAGCACTTTTAAAATCAGTTTGTATCTATTCTCAAGTGTATCTTGCATATTTATCCTTTGTGTACCCTTGTCCACCATGTCGGACCCTAGGATTGAGTTGCTCACCCCACATAACTATCACACATGGAAGCTCAAAATGATGTAGTCGTTGCAATCTCGAGGCCTTTGGTAGCTATTGCAAGCTGACCAACCTGAGTTCACAAAAGCATTTGAGCAATTTGTTCATACAAACAAAATGGATGAGGCAAAAAGACTCATTGGTCTTCATGTGTCAGATAATCTTTTGTTTCACATTGCTAAGTGTACAACACTAAAAGAAGTATGGGATAAGCTTGTAGGGTTGTATGATAAGGTCAACCAATTAAAAATCTTGCAGCTTGAAGCCAATCTCACTTCTCTTTCCCAAGATGCATTTCCCTCTATTCAGGATTTCCTTGCATAGTTCAAGTCAATTTTGTCTCAGTTGAAAGGTTGTGGTCATGCCAAAGAAGATAAGGAGTGTATTTTTTTAATCTTGTCTAAGCTTAGAGGTCCTTTCCAAGTGTTTGCCTCTACCTTCTATTCTACTATGGACGCTATGGGATATGATCATAAGATGCCCTCATTTGAGGAATTCTATGATAGATTAACTAGGGAGAAAGCCAAGTTAATTTAGATGGATGCTCTTCCTAAGAGTCATGCATTGATGGCTCAATCTCCTAAAGGAAAGGGTAACTATAAGAAGAAGCCATAGACATATTCATCTCTAGGAGGTAAGCCTCCTTATAGTCCTCCGTATAATCCTAAGGTGAATAATGATCAGAAGTCTAAGCCTCCTTCTCCTTCTCCTCCTCCTAACTCAGGAGGGTCATCTTCTAAGTATAAGAAAAGACAAGAGAATACTTCTTTTTGGGGTAAACCTAGGCATAATGACACACCGTACTCTTAGAGGCTAGCAACATTAACAGAAGCTATGAAGAGGCACAACATTATAGTGCCTAATTCTTCTTCCTTGGGCAAAGGACAAGCCTTCTCAAGTAAGGCTTCATCATCTACAAGTTCCAGTTGGATTCTTGATTCCGGTGCTTCACATCACATGACTCATTCGATTGATCTTCTTGATTCTCTTTATGATAGTTCTACTTGACATATTACAGTTGGAAACTCATGACAGATTCCAGTTTTAGGGGTAGGATCAGTTAAGATGCATGATGGAAGCATTGATGATGTCCTTTTTGTTCCTAATATTTCACAAAATCTTCTTTCCATCTATCAAATTTGCAATCATGGTGATGGAAAAATTGTTGAGTTTTCTCCTACTAATGTGACTATTACAGAGATGCAGAATCCTGAAAAGGTCATTTCTATAGGCACAGTTGATCATGTAGCCCACTTGTATAGGTTTGATGGATTTTATTCTTCATCAGGATCATCCCTTATTTCTCATGTAAATTTACAAGAAAGCTTTGACATGAATGGTTTGGACACCTAAATTATAGATATCTCCAATAGATGAGCACATAGAACTTGGTCATTGGTCTACCTCAGATCTCTTGTTTAGATGGAGTTTGTTCAGGTTCTGTTCTTGGCAAGCATCATCAAGATCCCTTTCCTAAGGGTATGGTCACATGAGCTTCGGCTCCCCTTGAGTTGGTGCATAGTGACCTCATGTCATTTCCAACTCCTTCATTTTTCAGGGGCCAAGTATGTGCTTACCTTCATTGAAGACTTCTCCAGGTGCACGTGGGTGTAGTTTTTTAAGTACAAGAATGAGTTCCTTCAACACTTCATGACCTTTCTTGCATTTTTTGAGAAGCAATCAGGATATTCCCTCCAAAATATCTACATTGATAATGGGGGGAAGTATGTCAATCAAGCATTCAAGGAATTTTTTCATACTCAAGATATTCTTCATCAATGCTATACAGTTCCATACACTCCTCAGCAAAATGGTGTGGCCGAGCAGAAGAATAGAACCTTACGGGAAATGGCCAATTGCATGCTTTAGTCTCAATCCATGGCTCCAACATTTTGGGTAGAGGCTTTCAATTGTGAAAATTACATTTAGAATCGTATGCCTCATTAGGCAGTACTGAACAAGACTCTCGAAGAGGCTTGGTCTCATGTCAAGCCTCGAGTATCCTATTTCAAAGTATTTGGCAGTGATGCATAGACATTGATTCCTGATAATCGGTGCAAAGCAATGGAGAAGAAAAGTTAGTGATTCATATTTGTTGGCTATTGCGAGGATGTGAAGGGATATCAGTAGTTTTATCCTATCACTCAAGAGGTTCATTTTTGTTGTGATGTTCATTTTGATGAATCCTTTACTCAGAAGGATTCTTTATGACAAGCCTCTCCCTCTCTTCTTCCACATTCTTCTTCTAATGATGTCTTTCCTTCATATGATGATGATGTTGCTGATGCTCATGGTGCTATCATCCCTGAAGATGGTATTGCTCTAGTTGTTGACATTACTCCATCTTCTTTTACTCCTCCACCTACACCTAGTAGACCTTTATGGGCTCGAACAGTTGTTGAGGAAGCTAGTCCTCTTGCAGGTGATCCAACAGCCACTCGTCACACTCATTCCCAAACTTTAGGTATTAGTCTTTTGAGTCATGCAGTCTCTACTGATCCTCAGAAGTTTTCAGATGCTTCGGGTATACCTAAATTGGATAATGCTATGGACGAGGTATATTCTTCTTTGATGAAGAATCATACTTAGGATTTGGTTCCACTTCCTAAGGGAAGAAAGATAGTTCGATGCAAATGGGTGTATCGTACTAAATTTTCAGCTGATGGTGATGTTGATAAGTAAAAGGCCCATCTAGTGGCTAAGGGATTTTCTCAGGTTGAAGGTATTGACTATACTGAGACCTTTTCTCTTGTTGCCAAGATGGATTCCATTCATCTTGTACTTTCTATTGATGCATTAAAGGGTTAGTCAGTGTATCAGATGGATTTGAAGAGTGCCTTCCTACATGGTGATCTTCACGAGGAGATCTATATGGAGCAACCACTAGGTTTTGTACATAATTCTTCACTTGTATGAAGGCTTCAATGTTCATTATATGGTCTCAAGCAAGCTCCTCGAGCTTGGTATGAGAAGATGGATAGGTTTTTGCTTGCTTCTAGATTCACTAGATGTCATTCTTATCCTACTGTTTACATTCAACGGTATGGGGGAAATCTTCTCATTCTTTTTCTTTATGTGGATGACTTGATCCTCACAGGGATTTCTCATGCCATGATTGAGAAAACTCAAAGAGCCTTGATGAAGAAATTTGATATGACTGACATTGGTTTGCTGCATTATTTCCTTGGTCTTCAAATTCATCAATCTTCTATAAGTATTTCAATCTTCCAGTAGAAATATGCTCTTGATTTGCTACAGAGATTTGGAATGGCTGATTGCAATCCAACCCCTACTCCTTTTCAATTAGGTGTTGTGTTGTCTATCAATTGCACTACTCCATTAATGGATGCTACCTTATACACGCAGTTAGTTGGTAGCCTTTTGTACTTGACACATAGTCATCCTAATATTTCCTTTGCAGTTAGTCTTGTCTCTTGGTTCTCTCAAGATCCTCATGAGAGCCATTTTTAGGAAGCTATGCACATTTTGCGATAAATTCAGGGTACTCTCCAGTTTGGAATTCACTGCACATCAGGTGCTACTAAGATTGTGGGCTTCCCTGACTTAGATTGGGCTAATGATGTTGATGACTGAAAGTATACCTCTAGCTTTGTTTTCTACCTTGGTTCTGTTCCAGTTGCTTGGTCTTGTAAAAAGAAAACTACTATTACATTATCCTCATCTGAAGCTGAATATCGTGGAGTTGTCTTAGCTAGTCAAGAGATTCTTTGGCTTTGACAATTGATGATTGAGTTTGGCTTCCCAGTTAATCATCCCACTACTCTTTGGTGTGACAATCAAAGTGCCATACATATTTCTCACAACCTTGTGGAACATCAACATACCAAACACATTGAAATCCACATGCACTTCATTCGACAACTCATTCAAGAGGGCATTTTATCTTCAAAGTATTTGCCTACAGAGCAACAGGTTGTATATATATTCACCAAAACTTTAGCATCTGCTCGCTATATTTAGTTGCGATCGATGTTAGGGGTGAAGGAAGTAGTCCTTGGGGGGTCTTGAAGAGTCCTCCTTCCTTCCTTTTTCATTTCTTTTCAACATTAGTTTGTCCTCTCTTTTGGAGAGGAGTTTTCTCCCACTGCATTTTTCTCCTTTTCTCTATTTGCGAGAGATTTCTTTGAAGTTGTACATGGGCACCTAATATGGCTTTGTTTACCGGGACCCATATAACCCTCTACTACATTGTTTTACTCCCTAAGTTGCACTTAAGGGGGAGTGTTGGAGTAATATTGTTTAACCAATTTACTCCTTATTTAAGTTTACTTAGGTCAACTCATAAATGAGTTAGATAGATAACTTTGAGTCCAATTTAGACTCTATCATATCTAGAGGATATTGTAGAGTTTTATCAGAACTCTACCTCCTCCTGGTTGAGATTGTTAGAGTGGTAGTTGTCATTGCACCAAAATATCAACATGTCAATGCCCGATAAAACCACTAGAGTTATAGAACATAAGAGATGGTTAAGCCATGTCACGAATCTCAAAGGGGAACATTGGAGGTTAGTCCAACAATCCCCCCCTCAGCGTTACTTGAGGAGATTCAAACTTGTGACCAAGCTCTGATACCACTTGTTAGAGTGGTGGTTGTCGTTGCACCAAAAGATCGACCTATCAATGTCCGATACAATCACAAGACTTATAGAACACAAGACGTGGTTAAGCCATTTCATGAATCTTGAAGGGGAACGTTGGCGGTTAGTCCAACAAAGACACTTGTCTCAACCCTATCCTTTCTTTCTACCATCTGTTGGCTATTTAAGCAAAGCCTTTGCATGTTTATTCTCACCTCATATTCAATACAATATAGTGTTGAATACTTCTCTGTTCTGGTGGATGTCTAAGGACTGGGTTCTGGGTATAGGATAGTTTATTCCTAACTTTCAAACAATTTTCTCCAATATGACCATATTTTATATAATAATGATAACTATACCATGTGTTGTAGCCCAATTGTATGTGTTACTTTTCCTAGGTACTTTAGTCTGCTGATTGGATGTCCACTTGGCTTTAGATCTACACTCTTGTGCTCTATGACCATATTTTTTATAGTTAAAATAATGTCCTTGAAATCTAGGTGTAGTAGGTGGATTACTGACCTTTGATCTGCATTCATGTGTTTGATGTCCATGTTTCTTACAATTAAAAAAATTTCCATTAAACATTTTTTTAGGATTGGACTTACCATTTTTTCTTCTACAGATGTTTTTTGTGTGTCCCAACTTTCTGCAATGATGGCATGTGGGATTCTTGTTCTTTGGCTTTGCATTTCTCTGTTCTCCACTCTTTGATGGTTCTCTTTCTTTAGTGGATGATAAGTTCTCATCATGTCCAAGTCTAAAAGTATCATTGGATCTTCTAGGTGACATTAACAATTCTTCAAAGTATTTCACAGCTTCATTAGGCTTTTTCACCTCTCATTGAGCTCTTTTTCAGATCTTAGTTCATTCTTCAATTGGCTATTTTATGATCTCAGACTTGTGATTTCCACATCTTTCCTGCTTAGCTCTTGATTATTAAGTAATAGTTGATTCACCATGTCCAATTGATTTTTTGTCAGCCTTTTCATGTCACATGTCCTTTCATAAAGTCTTATATACATTTGTCTTTTGTCTTCTTCAGCTTTAATTTTCTGTTTGGTTACCTCACAAAATCTTATTGATTGTATTTCCTGTTCTCTCTTCAGATTTATGATGTCTTCACTCAGTATGTTGTTTTTCTCAAGCATTTTTGTTATACCATTGTCACTTTTAGTAAAATTACCATTGTCAAATAGACCGAGCTAGTATCCTCTTCTTGATATTGAGTTTTATTATGTTGAATTGAAAATTCTCTCCTTCTTAAGGATTTCTTCAATTCACCTCTGGCTTCTTCAAGATGATATAGTTCAAGATGAATGTCAATCTTTTGATTCTCTATGATCTTTCCTAACTTATAAACCTCCATCTCCAATACCTTTAACTTACAAGTGATTAGACTTTTTTAAGATACTTAGCTCTAATACCAGTTAGTTGAAATATATTATAGGAAAGTGAGATATTGAGAGGTGGGGGTGGGGGGGTGAATCAGATATCTACTATTAGCTCCATTTTGACATAAATTCACTTTCATAACATAAGTATCAAATTCAATACTGAAATAGATCTAACATCCTAATCTTCATCTATGAAATTGAAACATAACACAAAGATTTTGGTTATCCAGAAACCCTTGAAAGGTAAAATTGGGGTGGGGATGAAACCCACAAATCTTCACAACTACGGTATTAAAGTTTTAGTATTAGGGCTACAAAGTTTTGATCATAAAAAAATGATCTACACTTTTAGGGGTCTTCCTTGCTAAGAGCTTACAGATTTATTCAATCTACCTTGGTAAAAGGATTTAAACTTACAACAAGGTAAGCATTCAGTTAAGAGATTTACTTAGGCCTATTAGGACCACTCTATAAAGAGATTTTTCTTGATTCACCTGTTAGAATGACTTAGTACTTGATCCTTTGGTTTGCATTGTGATGTTGATAACAAATCTTCTCCTTCCAATACCTATTTGATCTCCTCAATCAAATATATCTCTGTTCTGTATATGAGATCCTTCATAGTCTTCCCATACTCTCTTACTCTCATACATCATTTTAGGGTTCATATCTCATCTTATATCTAGACAAAAAAAATCCTCCTAGATCAAGATGACTGATCTAGATTCTCTATTTATGCTGCTTAAAAATTCCCTAAATATGATTGGTTAGATAGATTACATAAGAATTATTGATTAAAAATATAAGGCATAATCACCTCTATGATTCCCTCAACAAATAATAAATATAGTTTAAATGTTGGCCAAAATGGTTTACCTTAGTGTTTGTGCCATTACAAAAAAAAATGTCAAATATGGCTTTCTCGGCATATGAAGTCTCTGACACTCAGCATTAACTATTCTTCATGTACTGGGGCACAACACTAATATATCTACACAACTCGACATAAGCTTCTTAGCTATTACTGAAGTACTTAGTAACCTTTGACTTGCTCGATAGTAACTACTACTCAGTAACTATACAAAATACAAGTCTAGACATAACTTGACCTTTACTAGATGGCTCAGTCGCAGTGATGACCGACCAACATTGGCTAGCAAATGACTAAGTGTAAGACACCGATAGACAACAAAACTTAGGGAGCAACAGTTCTAACTCTTTTAATCATACAATTTGTTAAGGAAATCTTAGTTCAAACAAATCCTCAAATGGCTAGGGCTAAAAAGGATTTTAAATATTTTTGAAAGATCAATCCTTGATGCCATAAGATGTCCCCTCAGGGGATGATGGTTGGAATCACCTAGGAGAATAGAAAAACAATGAAAGAAAAGATAAGCCCCACCTTAAGTTTTTTTTTCTAATGATGAAGACTCAAGTTACTCCCTTTTCCAAGGTTGAATGAGTCCCAAAGTATTTTAGCTAAAGTTATGATATAAAAGACAAAGCTCCAGGAAAGTGTAAGGCTCTTCCTTTATTTCAAATTAAGTAAAAGGAATGGATCAATAATTTATCGCTCTTCCCCTACGAAAAATTCAAACGAGATACTACTCTTGGTGACCCTTAAATTCCTCCAATTCTTCCACACAAAATTGGATTCAAATGATTTACAATAATGTGACCTGAAATGAGATTCTCACACTTTCTAATGGGCAGATAAACTTTAGTATTCATTGGGTGATAATATATGTTTCCAAAGAGCTTTGTCAAAGAAATAATTAGACAACTAAATGATATATACTTAATTCTTATAAAAATTCATAGAGTTAAATTCTCATTTTAGATCCCAAAAATCAGCCCCTTATAGAAATATTTATACATCACACATTCCAACAATACATTCAATAATGCTTGATAGAAAACCATATTCATTAATAACAGTGTAAAACAATGTCAGGTGTATCAGGTTAATTCCATTTACTTTAGAATATCTATTTACATATTTGATAGTTACTGCAAGCAGATCATGTGAAGTACTATTTGCATCCCTTGAATGATCTGGAAATAGTAATTCCTCGATGCAAACAATTCCAACCTAGTAGATACAAATGTGTGAATAATGTGTGAAGCTACATTTAAGACTATACTAAGAAATGAGATGAAATTTAATCTAGTCTTCATTACCCTACAAAATATAACAAATTTTATAGCTAAATAATGAAAATTTATTTTCTCTAATTTAGGTAGAGTTTTTAGCCAACAAAGTTTCCCTTTCAAGGTGAAAATGACCCGACACACCCATTGTGATCTATGGTAGATTCATAAATTCTTTAAGTGTGAAGAATTATTTCTCCTCCTTTATCTTTGTTGCAAAATATGATAATAAATTTACCAAATTTTTGGCCTCCCTAAAGAAATGACCCACCTTCAAATAGGAGAAGAAAGGAAGAAGTTTCCAAACTTCTGACAATAGTGAAGTTTCCAATTTACCACTTGGAAATAACAATAGAGGTAATAATTTGAGAACCTCCCTCTATATGAATTTTATTGATTTTATACTACAAATTTTATCTAATATTAAACAAGAGTGCATTTACTTATGTCTACTAATTTATTTGTGCCATTTGGGAGTCAATTAGCCAAAGAAATTATTATTTCCCGTCTATGGTAGATCTAAGAACACAACCAACACCTAATTTACTTGGATTGGACCTTGATGATTCAATTTGATGTTAGCTCAAATAGAACTTCTTGAAACATTTTTAAGTAAACTTCCTTTCAATGGAAATGAGATTTGAGACCATGAAGATAGGATTTTGGAATTTGAAGAGGAAAACATTAAAGATAGGGATTTGGTCCTGGAAATGTATACTTTCACATTTTCAAAGATAGAGGTTTCAATTTGATCGATGACTCTTTGGAGTGGGAGAGCTTGATTCCTAAAAATTCTTTTATTCCCTTCTAACCACAAGATCCAAGATAATATAAAAGGAGAAACTCACCCAATAACTACAAATAAGGAATCCTTATGAAGGACAAGTCATTTTTCCAATAATACTCTAGAATAATTTGTCTATGGACCATACTATTGTAACTCATTTTTCCAATAATACTCTAGAATAATTTGGCTTGGTAGACAGGACATTGGATAAAAAATGACCTATAGTTTTATAATGTTGATTTGAAAAGAACACCCTTAAAATCCTCATAAATACATAATTTTGTCAATCTTTAACTAGTAAGATTTTATTGTTTAAATCCAACCAAGTAAATGTACTAACCTTTGGTAGAATAGAATCTTGGATTTTAGGGATTCATCTTTGGATTTTAGGGCTTGTTCTAAAAATTTCCTTTCTTCTTCAGATGCCTTTCTTGCTTCCATTTCTTCACACATCCTAACTAACAAAGCTTCTAACTCTCTTTCAATGTTCTTCTTGTCTTTATGAAGCTTCTCATTCTCTTGGGATAATTCTTGTGGGGCTGCTTCAAATTCCTCAAATTGACTTTGTTCAAATAGTTGTTCAATGAGATCCTTTCTTTCACTTAATTGTTCAATAAGTTTGTGTCTTTTGGCTCTTGATATCTTGAGCTCATCCTTTATATTTTCAATAAATTCTTCAACCTCTACAAGTTTCCTTTCAATTTTCCTGGAATACCTCAAACTCTCCATATTTGTCTCAAGAATATTCCCTAGGATATTAGGCTTGTTCAAGGGCTCTTGGCTCTTATACCAACTATGAATTCTATAAGGCACTAAGATGGGGGGGGAGGTGAATCAGTGCAACCATAGATCTATAAAAACTTTTACCTAACTTGTAGATTATCCAACATGCAAAAGTAAATATCTAATAAAAACATAACACAAGAAGATCCACACAAAATTAACACAATAACAACAATCTTTCTTCATGGAAACCCTTGTAAGAGGGAGAACCCACTATGGAAATTATCACCCACTAATCTTACTAGTGCACCAAATAAGATCTACCTTGCTAGGAGAAATTACAACACCCTACTAGGGGTATACCCAATTAAGAGTATGTATAGCCCAATTAAAAGCTATTAAAAGTCTTGTTTTGGATTAACTCATTCAAATTAATATAAATCCGTAGTAAGGAACTTCCCTGTTAGGGGTTAATCTAAATCAAATCAACCAAGTTAAGCTGAAAAGCTATTACAAAGCCTTGTTAGGAACTACCCTATTA
This sequence comes from Chamaecyparis obtusa, assembly GCA_027943335.1. Lineage (NCBI taxonomy): Eukaryota > Viridiplantae > Streptophyta > Pinopsida > Cupressales > Cupressaceae > Chamaecyparis > Chamaecyparis obtusa. The sequence goes on along the minus strand of BSBK01001832.1, from coordinate 31,204 downwards.
GGAGATTTTATAACTCCTTATGAGAGTCACTTAGTTAGAGGAATTAGACTTTAGACCTGTTAGGCTCTTACATAACTTGTTAAGAGTAACTTGGTTAAAGGATTTTAACCGCAAGCCTATTAGAAGTTGCCTTGAGAAAGAACTCAATAAACTGATCTGGTTGTAGAACTTACTGCTTGACAGATCCACTCCAACTCTGATCAAATCACTATTCTAATCATACACACTTCTCCTTCAATGATCATAACCATCACAACATCTAACCATCATCATTACCCTTCAATTGCATCTCTTATATACACTTTTAGGTCGCTTGAACAACCCTAAAATGTGATATTGATGTCAACCTCCAAAATCTATATAAATTCATAAGTGATCACACAAACATAGGAAATTGTGATCCATAATATCGAATCTCAATAATATAATTGAAAAATAAAAAAATTATAAACATTAATCCAACCGCTACCTTGATTTCATCACCTTGTTCAAACCGGTTGGTTGTTCTAGCCGATATCATTGGTGTTTCCTCCAAATCTTCAACTGTACTTCAAATTAGCTTATTTGATCATACAAGTAACTTGATATGACTTTGTAGATTATACCTTTCTAATCACACTACCAGATTTTTTCATATCATCATCATACACTGCATTCACCACGACTAACTATGTTAACACCAACACTCTATATACTTAGAGAAATCCTTGTGTAGTCATCTTCACCATTTGTATACTAGATTCATTTATCCTAAAAGAATATTTTTCTAGAAATGACAACACTCCAACATGCATCCCATGAAGACACTCTCTCCAAAACCTTCATCAAATGCCAAGAAAAAAAAAACCAAAAGAAGCTACCTAGAAGAAAGACCAATAAAGGGTACATCTAGCCAACACACAACAAAAAGAAAACCAAAAAAGAAACAAACAAGAGTATTAGGAAAATATTAATCAAGGTTCTTCAGAAGCTCAAACACTTCATCTCCCTTGAGCTTCACTGGGGATATTTTTTCCTTTCTTTTGAGGATACCTTTGGTCCTCCTACTTGGCTTGGACACTTCGTAAAATTTATCTTGATCCATCTTGATGATCTTCTTATCCTAGTGTAGGTTTTCAAGGGTCTCAACCAAATTTGGCATAGCCTTGATGTAGTGTTCTTTATACTCTTATGGCTATAGTTCATGACCTTCTGAAGATCCTCCATAAGACTGTTCATTTTCTCCTCTACTTGAGACTAGTCCATTTTCATATCTTTTCCAAGATATCCTTTATTTTATTTAGGTAATAAAACATTAACTTCTTCTCCTCAATAGTCCATAAATAATTCCTTGCACCATTAGTATCAATAGCACAATACTTACCCCGTACCTTGGAATCCATAATTTTAAGCTTACTACCTAAAGCCCTTTTCTTAATATCCATCTTCTTTATTTAATTAAAATTGATTTGAAAAGGGAAAAGGTGTCAATAACATGATCCCTAGCCAAACCCAACACATCACAATAATCCTCTTTGTTTAGGCTTGGGATGATGAGAGTCAACATTTAGCTCCCTAGGGGACATGACACCCTCATTTCTAATAGACGCATCACTAGGTGAAGGGGTATCACTAGCAACAAGGGAGGGTAGGATTTGTATTTCTACCACATGTTCCTTCTCATTAACCATATGAAAATCCTTCTCCTTACCCTTCCCTTTCTTTGGGGTTTTGATATTCCCAACAACACGCTCCTCTATAGGCGAATTGACCCTGGGATCTTTACCCTTACATTTGATCTCTTTGGTTTCACCAGCAATCAAGGAATTCAACCCATGAATCTTAACCTTGAGAATCCTAGAAATGTAATCCTTAGTATGTGACTTAGGGGTTTTCTTTATCACAATAGAAGGCGCAAAATCAGTTTCTTCAATGTCAGACTCTTTCCCCTTATCTCTTCCCCTAGATTTAGCTTTCATTTTAGGATTTGTTTTAATATTAGAGGAAAAAATATACTCCTCTTCTTTAGAATCAGTATCTCCATCATATTTAGTTTTTGCTACTAAACCCTCAACACTAGTGTCATCCTCATCAAAAATGGAAATTGGGTTCGATAAAGATTTGTGAGAATAATTTTGTAACAACTCTAAAATGTCATATATTTTTCATTGTATCATCTTTTTAAATTATAATTAACAAAAATAAAATAAGGAAAACACTATTTAAATACCCCAGTAATAAGTTTAAAACACCACATGACATTAAAAAGAGATCGAATATAAAATAGATTAGATAATTTAATAAGTTTAATATATTCAAGTGAAAATGATGATGCTATTTATTGTATATGAGAAGATTCTACTATATATAAATCAATTAAAATGACATGAAATTAAATGATGAAAAGACCTACTAATATATGATTATAAATAATCTCATATTTATGTTAGCTGAATAATAACTACTCTATGCATATGAATTTATGAGTCTAAAAACTATCGAGATGATGAATGCTTCGATGTATTATTGATCAAAATTTACAATGTTATATAGTGCATACAACCCTTAATAAATAATTGTTAACTACTTTCATATGTACACATTACTTAGAGATCAGTTACATGTAGTTTGTTAACTACAATACATCATTGTATTACACCAACACTACCCCCTTAATACATTTATCTTGAATGATCATATTCAGTTAGGCCTAGGGACCCCCCTTAAGGATTACATAACAAAACATACTGATTACATAATATGAATACATATTTTGAGAAGAAAATATGCTGAAGTAGAAAATCCTAAATCATGCAAGGCTCCATCAAGTTTTCTTGTGACCCTTAGAAACATGTAGCTTCAAGATGTGTTCTTAAGCTCTCAGTCTCGAACTCTTGAATCACAAACTCTTAAATTATTAAAAAATTGTTCCTAAGAGATGTGATAGATTTTTATCATTGTCTAGTGACCGTGAAAGGGTATAATTCTTGATAATATAATCTGAATCTCGTTTGACAATAATCCATATTGAGTACAATATCAAGTCCCAAACCTATCTCCATAATGAAGCTTCACAAAACATGTATTCTTTACATTTTTCAACATTAGAAATAAAAAAATTAGAAAATGAAAAACTCCAAAAAATATTCTCATGTAGAACACCATCTCAAAGAGAGAAGCTTACTTGAGATGATGGAAGTTCCCCCATCCTCCAATTCCACCAATCTCCAAAAGGTAAGGTTCAAAGCACAAAGTTGTGATTAATAGGAGAATCATTAACTATCTCTCCACTATCTGATGTATCCTCATCTTCAATGAAAGAAACATTTCCTTCATCAAATTGTTCTTTCAATTTTTCTTTAAAAATATCACTAACTGTAATTCAACAAACCCATGTTGTGTGGCTATTATTCTTAAAGTAAAAAAAATTATAGTGTCTTCTATTTTGATTTGAACATTTTTAGTACTTCGTGAGTATAATTATTTATCTATTTGATGATCTTCTTCTATGACTTCCTTTGTCCTCTTTTCTTTAGCTAGAAGAGCTAAAATCATATCCACCAGAGTCTACAAAGTGATTTGACTGAGTGTAAAGACAACATTACTATATTCGAAAGAAAATCAATTTAATAAGGCTGCCTTAGAATCATCATCATCAACAAGAACCTTGACCTTTGCAAGTTTCTTTATGAGAGACCTTAAATTATTTATATGTTTCGACATTGTGATTCCATTTTCCATTTTGAATATAAAAGGCTCAAGTTTTAGAGAAATTTTTTTATTGATATCTTTTCTCTGAACAACTTATTTAGATTATCCCAAATGTTTGCAAAAGAGTTATCTAAATCTATGTGATGAAGTTCAGCATCTGCAAGAGAAAGACCAATAATAGATTTAGCTTTATCATCTCTATTGTTCCACTACAACAATTTGTTTTCATCTATAGGTGGTTTTTATTTTCCACTTAATCCTCCACATATGAAATTTAAAACCAAAGTATTTATTTAATAGAAGCTCCATCTGAAACAATAAAATCCTAATAAATAATTTTTAATGCAAATATGCTCACTTTGTTTTTTTTCCAATAACATCTAAAACTTGATGTCTCAGATAACATAGATAGTGATAAAAATATCCATATGATGTCTTGGGCATCTTCTTCAGGTCCTTAAGCTTCACAAGGGAGCTTTTCCCCCTTTTTTCGAGGATACCTTTAGTCCTCCTACTTAGCCTGGCCACTTCCTAAACTTTATCCTCATCCAACTCATTCATCTTCTTATCCTAGTGTGGTTTGTCAAGGGTCTCAACCAACTTGGTCATAGCCTTGAAGTAGTGTTCTTTATACTCTTATGGCTATAGTTCATGACCTTCTAAAGATCCTCCTTAAGACTGTTCATTTTCTCCTCTAGCTAAAACTGATCTTTTTTCATATCTTTTCCAAGACATACTCTTTTTTTTAGGAAATCAAACATTGACTTCTTCTCCTCAATAGTCCATAAATCTTTCCTTGTACCATTAGTATCAATAGCACAATCCTTATCCCTACCTTGGAATCCATAATTTTGAGCTTACTACCTAAAGCCCTTTTCTTAATCTTCATCTCTTTCATTTAATGAAAATTGATTTGAAAAGGGAAAATGTGTCAATAGCACGATCCCTATCCAGACCCAACACATCACAATAATCCTCTCGTTTAGGCTTGGGATGCTGAGATTCAATGTTTAGCTCCATAGGGGACATGATACCCTCATTTCTAAGAGAGGCATTACTAGGTAAAGGGGTAGAACTCACAACAAGGGAGGGTAGGATTTGAATTTCCACCACAAGTTCCTTCTCATTAACCATAGGAAAATCCTTCTCCTTACCCTTTCATTCTTTGGGGTTTTGATATTCCCAACAACACACTCCTCTACATGGGAATTTACCCAAGGATCTTTACCCTTACATTTGATCTCTTGGGTTTTACCAAGATTCAAGGAACTCAACCCAGGACTCTTAACCTTTAGTTTCCCAGAGATGGAATCCTTAGCATGTGACTTAGGGGTTTTCTTTATCACAATGGAGGACACAAAATCACTCTCTTCAATGTTAGAATAGTTCCCCTTATCTCTTCCCCTTGATTTAGCTTTCATTTTATGAGTTGTTTTAATATTAGAGGACAAAATATACTCCTCTTCTTTAGAATTAGTATCTCCACCATCTCTAGTTTTCTCCACTAAACCCTCAACACTAATGTTATCATCATCACAAGTGGAAATTAGGTTTGATAGGGCATTGTGAGAATAATGTTGTAACTAATGAACTACAACTGATTTGAATAAATTGTATGACTTGAAGATCTGTGATTTGAGATCACTGAGTTGCTGATTAGATATGTAAGATGATTAAATCAGTAATATGTTGTCATTGATGTCAACTAGTTTTGACAATACTTATCTTGTAAGTCACTATACCCAAACATCTATAGAAAGAAGAAGAAAAGAGATGAAGAACATATATATATCTACATGAGGAAGATGGATATGATAGATGAGGATGAGGAATACATTGGGTAACTTATGAATGAGTCTATGACCTTCTGTTATTGACTTGATTATGTTGCATTCATCTATGATGAAGGATAGAGAAAAATGCACAAAGTAGTGTGGTTGGTTAAAGAAGCATTTCAGTATACACCGACGTAGTGTAGTGTAGACTAAGCATAGTATAAATTGAGCTTGTGTTCACTGACGCATTTCTTTGTTAACTGAGTAGGAGAAAAGGACTAAATGACTAGTTTAGTCGATAGAAGTTGATGAGCTGTAAAGTGTTATGATTATGAGGTTGAAGATAATGTTTTTTATGAGGATCAATGGCTAACATAATTCAAAGAAGATCTAACGGATTGAAATAAAATGTGTTACTGACACATCAGTCGAGGAAGGTTAAAGTGGAAAAATCAACAAAGGAGATTAAACGACAAAATTTGATGGATGAAATTAAAATAGTTTACTTTTCTATTTAAGAGACTCATATTTCATGATGAAAACATGCCAGAATGAGACTGCAGAGATATCGCATGAACAAGCTTCATGCATGCCTGATGAGACTGGTTAAGGAGAACCGAACTACAGAGATTACCTAGCATCAGAAAGTTATTATCGAGTGACAGTAAGTTACTGAATATTGATTAAAACAGAATTGCTATATTGATCAGAGGATTTGAATGAGCTTAACATAGATCTGATAATCTGTAATTGAAGTTGTGATGTAATCAGATCACCTTCTATTACATTTTAATCATTGTAAACAGATAAATCTCTTAACAGAGTGGACTAGAAAGTCTTGTAATGTCATTCATAGAGTACATACATTTGTTATCATGTCAACCCCATAGTGAATGCTGGTTGGATGATACTAGTTGGTCTAAAATTCTCTAACAAGGTCACACCTCACAGTGTGTTTGTAATCTTTAACAGGGTTCGGTCTTCACCGACCTCACTTCAGAAGAGTGAACATTTTTTTGGTTGCCGATCCCAAGTGGTTTTTCCCTTTACAGGGTTGCCACGTTAAATCTCTTGTGTTATGTTTTGACTATGATGATTGTTTGTTGTCATAATTTACATGTTTCATATTGGATTTGATTAGTAATCACTATATGTTATTAACTGGTAATTGGTAAAAGCACAAACATAATACTATTTTATGTTACCAAGCTGTAGAAGTTTTAGTAAATTGTTTTTGGATATACATTTTGAAGATTGGGACTGTGGATAACTGATTCACCCCCCTCTCTATTATTCTAATAGTAACAACTCTAAAATGTCACATATTATTTTTGATAGATAAAAGCAACAGAAGGGTGTTGGCCTGTATAAAAGAGGACTAGTAGCACATTAATAGCATATTAATGTAACCAATCAAGTAGCATTAACAGAATAACAATGTTCAGCAGTTCTAAATCTGCCTCTATTAAAAACAAAACTCACCTTACTAAACATACAAATTAAACCAGAGTATCTAGTACCAGCAGTATCAAGTAAAGTATCAGTAAAAAGCCACACAGGGCTAACCAAAGAGAAATAAAAGCTAATAAAAACCCCATTCACAAACCAGGGGGACCTAGGTCTAAACCCTTCCAAAATTAACCAACACATAGGAACCGAACTAATTATTTCCACCCAACTTCTTAGACAGCAGAGTAGTCGCCCATTCTTCCTACAAGAATAGGAGGAGGTCCTTGTTGTCCTCGTTCACTTCTAGAGTGCCACCCACTAGCTTATCCTACAAATGACAAAGATTCATCACCGAAGCGTGCATAATTTTCAAACCAAATTTATTGGTTATCCTGCATTGGTTCATCAACTCCTGCACATCATTACTTATCTCAGCAATCTCCTTGTCCAACTTCTCAAATCTCCTCTTAAGAGTCCCTTTGATCTTGTTTCTATCCTCCAGGGATTCAATGTTGTGAATAGGGGAAGGGGGCTTCTCCAAAGGATTGTGAGTAGGGCTTAGGGATGGGGATGAGATGATGGGGGCTTCCATGGTAGGTTTGGGTTCGGGAACAGGGATATGAGCTCATGTGGTCTTCCGAAGAATCATTCATGGACTCAATGGACTAGGAGTCCTTGTCAAACATGGAAAGCTCTTTAATCTCCATTTCCATTAGTTTAGTTTGCATTGCTCTTTGGCCAGTCTGTTAGGCCTCCTTCTACTCGACCCACTCAAGTTCACCTCCAGGTTGACCTAGCTTTCCAATAATTTTCTTTTTTTGGCCTTACAGTCGATGTCTGGGGTACTATCATCCTCCTTCCAATTTTTCATATACTTAGACTCAGATACATAAGACACATCCTGGGAATCCTTCTTGAGAAATTGATTTTTGACACATTTTTTTTTATTCTTACCCTCTTTGGTGCTAGGAATAGCCTCCTAGGTAATATGGATGGACTGGGAGGAGGACTGGGTGGGGTTTTCATTTTTGGCTAGGGAATCCTCCTGAGTCATTTCCTAGATAACTAGGGGGGGGGGTTGAGGTGCCAGAAAAAGGGCTTTGTGGAACTAAAAAAGGTAGAGGAGGAGGCCCTGGTGAAGGATAGGCATTTGCTTATCAGGGTTCTCCTTGATGTCAAGGATATTGCTTTCAATGGAGTGCAGCAGGAAGAAGGGGATGGATATTAAATCTTTGTTCTTCATGTGGTTTAGAAATGGTAAATGGTAATGGTAGAAGATAGTGAACTTGTACCTTCCAAAGTGAAGTATTTCATCACAATGAAGTAGATTTTTGGCTAGAAATCCAGCAGCACCTCCCTATTGAAACCCCCCTGCTTTTTCACCAGTATCTTACTATCCTTGAAGGACTGGTTAAGGCTAGTTGGGTCTGGAGTTTGACTAGTTTTCTTGTATTTTCTCCCCTTCATAGATAGCCTAGTCGCCTTGGTTATCACTTCCTCATTCAGCTGGAAGTGAATGCCACCAATAGAGACACTTCTGTTATTCCAAGACGACATGAACTATTTGGATATATGTTCATCATGCCCACACTTCATTCTCTCCATGAAGCCCCAAATTTGACTCTCCTTGCAATAATGAGTCACCAGCGCATTTGAGGAGAAGATTTCATCGATTTTATCAGGCTCAATACGAAGAGTGTTGCCTCCCATTTCAAAATTCAGCTCCTCCTTCACCAAAATAAGCTAATAATCACAAAGCTGAGTATCTCTGCAAAACTTGATAAACCCTATGCAATTACATAAATTTTCCAAATATAACTTAAACTACAGGCTTTGGGAAAATTTTTTGGAAATGGGCTCCATACCACTAGATCCAATAGCTCTCCAAGTGCCATTAATAGTAATAATACCAAGGATACACTTGTTGTCCTCTTTGGCCAAGTAAGCCCTCTGATTTGGACAACGTCTACTCTGCACGTTTAAAGGGTAATTATGATTCTTTATGGGAAAATGGGTTCTCTTTTCCATAATCACAAAAATCATCGAGACATGCCAACATGTGATCCAGTGAGGATTCACAATGAATAAAATATTGTGGCACATTTAAACTTCAATATTCATTTCTCCCCTAATGATTTGCTAACTCACCAGAGGGAAATCACTAACCACCCTCCAATTGTTGAGTTTAACTTGCCTTAGGCCCATTGTCACCATTGAGTCAACAACAGAATTCCCTTCCCTGTACATGTGAGTTATGGTGGTGCTCTGGAAGCTATTCATCAACTCACCGATCTCCCTAATGATAGGTCTAGCCCACCACCCCACACTAGCACCACTTTTGACAACCTCAACCACCACCATGGAATCCCCCTCGATAGCCAACTGCCTGACATTCAAATGTTTTGCAAATTCAATCCCCCAGAGAAGAGCCATTCCTTCTACCTGGGTGACCATGTTGTTGTTGATGGGACCAGCATAGGCTAGCAGGCAGTCACCTCTGTGATCTCTCAGAATGCCACCCCCACCTTGACTTATATTATTTGTCACCCCGTTGAAATTTAATTTAATCCATCCTCTAGGGGAGCCACCCATTTGGTGGCTTTTCTAGCTATCTTTTTAGCATCATCAAACTTGGAGAACCCAACAAGGATGTTCCACCTGTCAGCAAAAATCACTTCCCAAGTAGTAGGAGGGTAAGGAGGGAGCTTCCATTTGGCCATCCTAACATTTTCACATAAGATCTTAGTTCCAATGTGGAGGCAAGCGTTGGGATTGATATTCTCCTCTCTAAAAATCCTATTGTTCCTATCCTTCCAAATGGCCTAGCAGATGTGGGGGGGTAGCATACACTAGAGGAGCTGGAGAAGGGGGTGATTTGAGGGGGCTCTCTAGTTATTAAATTGATGCACTTCTCTATCCAGGGCCCACAGGATACCTAACTTACCCATAACTCCTTGCCATAAACTGGAGGCATAGTCATAGTGGATGAACAAGTGGTTCACCATTTCCTCTTCCTTCTTACATAGAATACATCTATTCACCATGGGGATGCCCCTCTTTATTAGGTTATCCTGGGTTAGGACCTTACCATGCATTAAGGTCCACCAAAAGAATCTAATTTTTAGGGTGAGCTGGGGAATCCACACCTTCTTCTAGTCCTATGGGTTACCCACCTCCTTCAGAAGTAGATTATAAGTTGATTTGACAGAGAAAGTACTAGCCTGGGTGGGGGGCCAGATAATTGAGTCCTCAAGACCCGAGATTCTAACCTTAGTTGTAATTTCCATGAGGTGCTTGGCTGAGTGTTGCAGATCCGGCCTGTTCCTTGACCAATTAGGAATGTCCTCCCAATCCCTACTAGTGATATAGTGAGAGGCTCTGTTACCTAGGATAGGTCTGAGGTGATCCATAAGAGGTTTGAAACTATAGCCTAAATTAGGTTGGTTCTCTATCCAATTGTCATTCCAAAACTTGATGGATCTTCCATTTCTGATTTGCCAGAGAACACCTTTAGAGAGAAGGGTCCTACATTTACATATGTTCATCCATAGTTTGGAGCTACTGGGGAGGTTGCCATCTTGGAACATCCTCCTATAGGGGTGTCCTTGGAGGTACTTGGCTTCCATAATTCTACACCAATCCACCTTTCCTTCTATAAGCTTCCAGGCCACTTTCGTGGTAAGGGCTTTATTTATCAGCCCAATTTTCCTTAACCCCAGGCCACCCATTCTCTTCAAGAGGTAGACAGTATCCCAATTCACCAGAGACATCCTCTTTTTTTCTTCAGATCCTGCCCACAGAAAAGTCCTTTGTATCTTTTCAAGTTTGTCCACCAGGTAGCCTCTGATTTTAAAGAGAGAAAGGAAGTAGACAGGGATTCCTTGGAGAGTGGAGGACATGAGTTGCAGCTTACCAGTATTGCTCAGAAACTTCCCCTTCCAGCTAGCAAATTTCTTCTGGGTTCTTTCCAGGATGGAATTCCAAAAATCTTGGGACACCTCTTTAATAGTAAGGGGGAGGCCAAGATAAGTAGAAGGGAGAGAGGCCACCAGACAACCTAGGGTTCGAAGCACCTTATTTTGTATCTCTATGGGAGTGTTGAAGAAGAACAACCTGCTATTTTGATAGTTGATGCACTTCCCTGAAGCCCAAGCATAAATTTCCAAAATGTGTTTCCACTTCCTGGCCTCAATAATTGAGGAATAACCAAAGAGGAAGGTGTCATCCACAAACTATTATAAAACCACCCGAGGACTAGTCGAGGAAGGTTTGACACCCATTATTCTCGCCGTGGCAGACAGCATACAAAGGTTCTTGCTAATCACATCAGCCACCATAATAAAAAGGTAAGGGGAGAGGGGGTCCCCCTGTCTAAGACCCTTCTCAATTTTAAAATAACTACCAGGGGATCCATTCACCAGAATAGAAAGGCCGGCAGTTTGAGTACATTCTTGTATGATCTGGATGACCTTCTCATTAAACCCCATTTTAGCAAGAATTTTAATCAGAAAGGACCAATTAACTTTGTCATAAGCTTTGGAGATATCCAGTTTAAAAGCCATACCTGGAACCTTGCTTCTGTCCATAGAGTGGATTATTTCATGGGTGCTAATAGCCCCATCCAGGATCTATCTTCCCAGCACAAAGCCTTTCTAAGTAGTGCTTATAATCTTGTCCAGCAGAGGCTTGATTCTACCCACCAGGATCTTGGTGAGGATCTTATAAAAAGTATTGCATAGGCTGATGGGCCTAAAATCAATCATAGTGGTAGGATTGTCATGCTTAGGAACCAATACAATGTAGGTTTGATTATGTTGCCTGAGGATGCAACCCAACCTGAAAAAGTCTCTGGCCCCCCGAATAACATCGGTCCCCACAATGTCCTAATACTCTTGAAAGAACGCTGGAGGAAAGTCATCCGGACCAGGGGCTTTATAAGCTCCCATTGAAAAAACTACCTTTCTAACCTCTTCATTAGAGACCCACTCCGTGAGCATGTTATTGTCACTAATTGTTATAGCACTTTGGATGTGGTCTAGGAGTTGATTTTGGATGTTGTCCGAGTAGATAGGACCCACATTAGAATACAACTCCTTGAAGTAGTTGACCACCACTAGGTTGATCCTATCCTTTTCCTTGACTTCATTCCCTTCTTCATCCTTAATAGCAGCAATTGTATTTCTTCTTTTATGGATGCTAGCAGACCTATGAAAGAAGGCCATGTTCCTATCTCCTTTAGTAAGCCACTGGACATGAGATCTCTGCTTCTAGTAGATTTCTTCTCTTTTCAGGGTTTCCTGCCACTTATTCCTAGTCAACTCCTCCTCAGCCTAGACCTGGGGAGGGAAGTTACCAGCAGTCAACTGCACCTGGAGGGAATCTAAGGTTCTAGATAGTTCCATCTTTTCTTTGCGAAAGTCACCAAAGTTATGTTTGCTCCATCCTTTAACCTCCCTATATATAATTTCAATCTTTTAGGCTATTCTAAACATAGCAGTACCCTTGATATTGGTCTTCCACCAGAATTTCACTTGATCCCTAAAGGATGGGTGAGAGCACCACATAATTTTAAATCTAGAGGGTGTCAGGCTGACCTTGGGGACGTCGAACTAGCAGAGAAGGAGGGGGTTGTGGTCTAACGTCATTCTAGGGAGGGAGGATGGGGAGGAGTTCAGGTAGAGGTTCCACGAAGAGGTGGCTAGGGCTCGAGCCAGTCTCACCTAGATGAGGTGGGGACCTTTCCTATTGTTGGACCACATGAAAGGGTTTCCCTTTAGAATGATGTCAATAAGACTTGTGGAGGAGATAAAGTGAGCCAGCTCCCCCATACTATCTGAGTAATCCACCAGACCACCACACTTTTCCCAAGGGTAAAGGGGGGTATTGAAATCACCAACCAGCAGGAAATTCACAGAGCAGTCCTGATCTAGATGGTGGCCAAGATCAACCCACAGAGAAGCTCTACCTGAGAAAGTATTAGGAGCATAGATATTAAAGCTAGTCCACTCAGAGCCATTTTTCCTGAAAGTGGTAGCAAGGTAGTTGGGAGAAGAAGCAGCTAGCTAACTAGATATCCTATTGGGGTTCCAGAATGTGGCAATACCCCTAGAAGCTCCCACGGCTTCAGAATAGAGAAAGGCCACCCTCGGCCAGAAATTGGGTGTCAAGATAGTGAAGTTACTAGCTGACATCTTGACCTCTTGGAGGAGTAGAACATCAAGCTTGAGGTCAAAAATGTAGTTTTTGATAGCACTTTGTTTAAGGGAGTTGTTCAATCCCCTCACATTCCAAGAAAGACAATTCATTTCTTACTTTGAAGCTAGATTTCAGGGTTTGCTGCTTACCTACTACAACATCCCTTGTGGTTCCTCGTGATCTTCTTGCTCTGTATGAAGGTCTTCCCCTTGGTGTTTCCATTCCCACATCTACCTTTTTAGGCTTGGTTTTCTTCCTCTGTGTTTTCCATTCCCCCTCATCATCCTCCAAATCATCTAGGGAACTGGAGGGGCTCTTCTTTACCAGCTTCAAGGGGTTTTGCATCCAGCTTTGGGGATTGCACCACCAAATCCACTACATTGGTAAGTTGTTCCACCATAGTAGGGCTAGTCACTAATTCTTCTAGGGGGGGGGGGGGGGGGGCGTCGAGGTGACTGTTAATGGCTCCTCCACCAGCTAGATAACAGGTTCCTCCATGGACGCAAGTGGGTCCAGGTCAGGGCATCCTTCCTTCAACACCTGGGTGGGGATGATCTCTCCTTCCTCCAGGGCCAGGTCTTCAATAGCAGGAATTTATGGTTCCTTAGTCACCAAGGGTGGCCTAGATTCCACCTTCTCTTCTTCACCTAAGGGGGGAGGACCCTCACCCAGACGCTTATCTTTGTTCTCTTTTTTTTCCCTATTTTGGAGAACATGTAAGTATCACTAGTGTGACCCCTACTATCACAGTTCTGGTAGAATAATGTAGCATTCTCATACACCAGAGCTTGTGTCCATCTGCCCATCTTTGATTTCAAGATGATAAAGTTGGGCAGGGTTTTATTCAGGTTAACATTTACACAAAATCTGGTAAAAACTAGTCTAGACTTTGATCGAGTCACCTGGTCCACTGTGATGAAAGAGCCAAAGGAGTCTCCAATCCATCTGAAGACCTTCTCATCCCAGTACTCAAGAGGGAGCCTAGGGAGGTGGACCTAAATTGGGGCCATTCTAGTTAGGTCGTCATCGGATTGAATCCGGTTTTCCATTTTGCGAGGGCCAAGAAATGCTTTCCATAGACCCATGATCTTGCCAACACATAGGAAAGATCCTCAAGAGTGGTAAACTTAAACAGAAAAATTCCTCCCGACATAGTTGAAACTAGGACAAAACCCTTGATCTTCCAATGAATAGTCACCCATTTCCTCACCATCTCTATGGTAGGGAAAAAGTTGAAGAATCGGCCGACCAAAGACAGTTGAAAGTATGCCATCATTCGATTCACAACTGAATCCAGGAGTGAAAGTTCATCACCCTCCTTAGTTTGAATGAAATCCACCAGCAGAGCCTCCAAAGATTGTTGAGCTTCTCCAACAAGGGCCCCTTTCTAGTTGGGTTTTGAGGGAGAAAGCAGGGTACCAGCAAAAGATGACGCTTTTTGAGATACCCTCGTTGACTCAGGCATTGGGCCTATGATAGAGGATATCATGGGAATAACTTGGGGTCTAGGACTAGCAGGCAGGTCAGCCAAGGGGACAACATCTCCCCCAGGGGAGGTAGGCATGGGGGCCTTCAGTTTGAAAATCGGGTTGGGTAGGAAGTTGCAGAGCGGGAAGATACAAGAGTGTGTTAGTATACAAGAGTGTGTTAAATGTCACATATTGTTGGTTGTATCAGTTGCTTGAATTATAATTAACAAAAATAATAAGGAAAACATGATTTAAACACTCCAGTAATAAGTTTAAAGCACCGAATGATATTAAAAAGAGATAAAATATAAAATAATTTAGATAATTTAATAAATTTAATATATTAAAGTAAAAATGATGATGCTATTTATTGTGTATGAGAAGATTCTATTGTATATAAATCAATTAAAATGACATGAAATTAAATAATGAAAAGACCTGCTAATATATGATAATAAATAATGTCTTAAATTTATATTAGTTGAATAATAACTATTCTATGCATATGAATTTATAATTCTAAAAACTATTGAGAGGCTGAATGCTTCGATGTATTATTGATCAAAATTTACAATATTATATAGTGTGTATCACACTTAATAAATAATTGTTAATTACTTTCATATGTGCCCATAAGTTAGAGATCAATTACGTGTAGATAGTAAACTACAATAGATCCTTGTATTATGCTAACATTCCCTCCCTTAATACATTGATCACGAATGACCATATTCAGTTAGGCTTAGGGACCCTCCCTTAAGGATTACATAACAAAACATACTGATTACATAATAAGAATATTTATTTTGAGAAAAAAATCTTCTGAAGTAGAAAATCCTAAATCATGCAAGGCTCCATCAAGTTGTCTTATGACCCTCAGAAAGGTGTAGCTCTAAGCTATGTTCTTAAGCTCTTAGTCCTAAATTCTTGAATCACAAAGTCTTGAATTATTAAAAAGTGATTCCTAAGAGATGCGACAAATCTTTATCATTGTCTAGTGGTCATGAAAGGGTATAATTCTCGATCATATACTATCAATCTAGCTTGACAACAATCCATATTGAGCTCAATATCAAGTCCCAAACTTGTCTCCAAAATGAAAGTTCACAAAATATGTATTCTTCAAATTTGTCAGCATTAGAAAGTATAACAAATTAGAAAATGAAAAACTCCAAAAATAAGTCTCATGTAGAACACCATCTCAAAGAGAGCAGCTGACTTGAGATGATGGAAGTTTCTCCATCCTCCGATGCCACCAACCTCCAAAAATGAATGTTCAGTGCAAAAGTTATGATTAATAGGAGAATTATTAACTATCTCTTCATTATCTGATGTATCCTCCTCTTCAATGAAAGCAACATTTCCTTCGTTAGATTGTTCTTTCAATTTTCTTTAAAAACATTGCTAGCTCTAATTCTACAAACCCATGTTGTGTGGTTGTTTTTCTTATAATAAAAAGGATTGTGTCTTCTATTTTGATTTGACCATTTTTTAGTACTTTGTGAGTATAATTCTTTGTCTATTTGATGATCTTCTTCTATGACTTCCTTTGTCCTCTTTTCTTCAGCTAGAAGAGCTGAAATCATATCCTCCAAAGTTTGTAAAGTGATTTGACTGAGTGTAAAGACAACATTACTATATTTGGAAGATAAACTATTTAATAGGATTGCCTTAGCATCATTATAATCAATAGGAGCCTTGACCTTTGCAAGTTGCTTGATGAGAGACTTTAAATTATTTATATGTTTCGACATTGTGATTCCATTTTCCATTTTGAATCTAAACAATTGAACTTTTAGAAAAAAAATTTCATTGATATCTTTTTCTCCGAACAACTTGTTTAGATTATTCCAAATGTTTGCAAAAGAGTTATCTAAATCTATGTGATGAAGTTCAGCATCTGCAAGAGCAAGACCAATAATAGCTTTGACTTTATCATCTGTATTGTTCCACTCCAACAATTTGTTTGCATCTATAGGTGGTTTAACTTTTCCACTTAATCCTCCACGTATAAATGTTAAAACCAGAATATTTATCTAATAGAAACTCCATCTCAAACAATACAATCCTAATCAACATTTGTAATGCAAATATGCTCACTTTGGTATTTTTTTTCAATAACATCTAATATTTCATGACTCGGATAACATAGATAGTGCTAAAAATGTCCATATGATGTCTGATCACACATATATTACTGACTACAGATAACATCGTCAAACCTAACCACAATAATATTACTTCATCGTTCATCTAAAGAAAACTTCAAATATTCTAATCTACACCAGCGAATATTATTGTGGTTAAGTTTCAAACAAATCTACACCAGCGAATGTGGAGACGGTTTCCTTCAACGGCTTTGACAGGCAGCAATAGAACCAACGCAATGTCTATATACTACAAAACAGACTGCCCACGTTTTCTCCTTCTTGTACGGGAGAGATGGACACTCCACAAACAATCAGATACAGTGACAGCTCAACACACAATCTGCGGCGCTAGAAATACGTTCAGAGGCATGGTAATTCCATCATGTCCTGCGGATCCACAGGCGCTAAGAAGAGAAAAAGCGTTCTGCAAATTTATTACCCCTTCTTCATTGCACCAAAACGCTCTATACCAAATATCGAGAGGTTGAATGCAGATGTATTCATATTCTTTCTGATGATGGATTACAGAGTGTGATCTGAAATGTTGATGCTAAAAGAATTTTACACAATTGAAATCAAAAGCAACATTTACAATCATCATAGACTGTAAAAATTTAATGTTGTAGAATTAATAAATAACCATTAACTACTTTTGTATGTGTGCATTGGTTAGAGATCACTTACATATAGTTAGATAAGTACAATAGATCACTATATTAGGCAAATAAAAACTAATATAAATTGTTGTTAATATTATCTTTGAAAATCATATCTTAAACATTATTGGGATTCTATATTATTAAGAAGTACATCTCAAATAAAGAAAGATGAAAAATTACAACATATAATAAAAAGAAAAAATTATAATATCACATAATCACTTTAGAAAAACGAGTGTCAAAGATTTAACACCTACATATAAAGAGGGCAACTTATAAAATAAACCTATCCTAAAGACAAATGACAAATCAAATATGAGACTAAAAAATATAAAAAATTAAATTATAAAAAAATATCAATTGATAAACTGATTTGATATTAATTATTTTATGTATATGTTATTGGGATGAACAATCACAAAACTAAAATTGATATTAATATCATTAGTATCCTCATATAAATTTGTAAGTATAAAGACTAATTTAAATTGGTATTAATACTATATTTGAATATTCATATCTTAAACATTACTTAGAATTCTATATCACCAAGACATGCATCTCAAAGAAAGAAAGGTGGAAAATTACAAAAAATAAATATAACATCACATTAAAACCTTACAAAAATGAGTCACAAAGACTTAATACCTACATATAGGGAGGGGAAATTATAAAAGAAACCTCCTATAAAGAAACTTAACATCATGACAAATCTATTATTAGACTAATAAATATAAAGAAAATATAAAATAATAAATAAATATCAATTGATAAAATAATTTGATATTAACTATTTTATGTATGAGCTATTAGGAAGACTAAAATAAAATTGATATTAATATCATCATTTATACGAACTAATAAAAAAAACATATCTCAATCTTTAAATAAAAGGTTTGATTGAGCATACATCTAAATTAAAAGCAAGGGGATCTAAGGGATTTGAACCATGGTGGATGATTTCTATATTTCATACCATCATCCTCAGCAATTGTACTCAAACAATAGAATTGCAATCTTTTGACCAATAAACTTTTTTAATAAATGATCTTTTTTTAAAAAAATCAATTATATTCCACATCATTATTTTAGAAATAGATAAAAATTTTACATTTCAAAAATAGAATAAAATAGTATTGTAATTCACAAATCAAATCTAATCATCTAATTATTTTTAGATATTATAGAGTTTACTTAGTGCCCTAAAATGACTTCGACTATACACACCAAAGGACTAAATATGATGTTGAACAATTTATTAAATTCAAATAATTAAGCTCTATTTTTGCATTTCTAGCTCCTCTAAGACTGTTGTTGACAGTTAGACTTTCTTTTGTAAATTTGATATGTAAATCTCTTATTATCAATACAAATACTTTACTTTGACGTCCACCTTTGATAGATAAAAAAAAAAGTTTTAAAGAAAAAACAAAGAAATATTATTTAATTTTCTTCTAAGATAAGATACAAAAGTATCTTTAAGTCAAAATTCAATTAAATACATCCTTCGATATATATAAATTCATACAAACAAAACTAGTTCACATAAAAGTGTTTTGAAGACAGTATAAAAAAAACTATGTTATAATCTTTACAATCTTCAATAAGATATGATTTTTAAACAACTTAAACCCTCCAAATGTGAGATATTGTGTAAGAAGCAAAACACGTTACTTGGCCAGGAATGATTCACCCGCAATTGATAACTTAACAGCAGCATATCATGTGGGCAAATCATTCTTGGCGTAACAACATGCTCTGCTGCATCAATTTCAACTCCTTCACACCTACAAATATCATGCATGAAAATAAATGTACCAGAAAAACATGGAGTGTGGATTACTCTAAACTGTTGAGCATTTATAATGGTCATAAGATAAGAGGAATACATTTGAGATAAAATGGAATTCTTTCTGTTGATCAAAGTTGATGGCACAGTTATGAAATTCTTTTGTTTCTCAAAAGTTGATGGCATAGTTCTGGAATTATTTGGAATTCGCTAGAATTATTTGTGCCATGACAACATATTCTTATGTTTACCAAAGTTGATGGTATAGTTCTGGAATTATTTGGAATTCACTAGAATTATTTGTGCCATGACAATATATTCTTATGTTTACCAAAGTTGATGGCATCACCTTTTCAGCACTGAAGCCAAATAATATGAATGAAAAGCGATCTGAGCGGTTTGTTTTTCAAATGGTAATCTAAGTTGATTCCTTTCGGTCTGTTCAGTAAGCTTTTAGAATGAGATTCCGAAGAATACGTTTAAGTCAAAGGATGATAAAAACATTGGAATAAATCGAAATGAAAAGCAATTGAGTAGCCTCTCTTTTCACTATCTCATATGGTGTCACAATTTTTTTTGTGGTGGGAATGAGTTTATGGGAATATTTTAATGATTATATGTAGTTATTTAGTTATTTTTGGTATTGTTAATTTTAAATTTTTGATTAATTTTGAGTTCTTTTTAGAAATATTTAATTTATTAATAGTTGATAGATTCATTTTTTATTTTAATTTGAAAACTAAATAACTTTGAGTTAGAATGTATAGCATGTTATTGTATATGAAAATTTTGGCAAAAAATGTTTTCAATTTTTCAGGGTTATTTTTATTTTTTCATAGAAATCATATTTTATGTATAGATATATTATTTAACTTTGCATTAATTTATAGAAAATAGTATAACACTATAAAAATAAAATGGTCAGCTTCAATATTAGAGATACAACACTTATGGTTATGCTAGGCAAACATATTAGTAAGGGTAGAATCAACAATTGACTCCAATTCAATGAGAGCATTATCTTTTATCTTTTATCTTTTGCATTATTCTCAAGAGGCTAATTATTAAGTAGAGAAATGACAATCAACATAAAAAGAAATTTGTTGATGTCTAATATACATTTAAAAAAATTATTACTATGACCAACCACTCTAAAATTTGATTTCCAATATGATAAAAAAAAAAGAAATTATATTTATTTATAATAGGCTCATTAAGATTTCAATAAACAAAAATTATACATAAACATATAAATATTACATATGAGAAACAATATCAATCTAGAAATAATAAAAATTATAATAGACACAAAATTAAAAGAAACACGATCCATCGAATTAGAAAATTATAATAACAATATCATTGAAAAAGATATGGTATGAGAAAATGGAGAGGATTCTACTCGTTTACAATCTCATATATATATGAGAATGAACAAAAATTGAGTGCTTCAATATAATCAATATTGTAAAAATTAATCATTTTGTATCTTTCATCAAAATACTATAAATTTTTTAAGTGATTCCACGTGTGCTTGTTTAATTCAATCTAAATTGAATATTTTTTTAAAAATCATACTCTTATTAATTGTTTAAATATAATTACCATAAGAGATACGATGATTATAAATTTTCATCCATACATGTGTGATAAGATGTCCCTTAAACTAAATAGGTTATGGAGTCTTCACCTATCACAACTTAAATTTTTTATATGAATATTTGAATAAACATATATTACATTGCTACAAGGTATTTTTATAGTATAACATATCCTTTGTATAGTTTCTCTAAAATTACTTAATTAACTATAGTATTTGTAGACATATAATATTTTAGTTACATATACACTTGTCTTCATGGCTTTATTATGATGTGTCTATTAGTCATATTTAAAGTTACATGAATATTTTTCATTCAATCTAGATTATTAATGCAAAGTTTTGTATTGCTATTATTAAATGTACATTTATAATTATAAGTGTTATTATAATTTTACTAATAACTTTAAAAAAGAAAAAAATTGGCAGAAACAAAAATGTTTAGGTCAATAACGTTAAGATTTAATATATGAAAATTATATTGAATTTTGAAAATCTCAAGATTATATAAAATGGGAATAAAATTAGAGTGGACTTAAATGGACCTCACATTTATTGATCAAATTCAAAGCAATATATGTACTTCAAGTATTTTATATATAATTATCACATTATTTATTTGAAAATAAGAAAAAATTAATAAAAACAAATATTGAATTTCCTACTTTTTATTTTGGATAAGATGTTCATTATTTGTTTGATTCCAAATGTTCACTCTATTGTGAGCAAATATATCAACCATGAAGTTAACAATACATGAACGAAAAAAGGAATAAAATAAGGAATTGGGAGAAAGATTCATGAGGATATACCACTAGAAAACTATATCGATTTAATAGTTGACAAAGATGATAAGGTAAGGTTGTTCTAGATACCTAAGTCCGAAAGAAAGTAAGATATTGTTATTCGATGGATGTAAACTTTTATATTATAATAAAATTTAAAAGGAGTCTTTTAAAAAATTAATTAATTCTTATATATACGAAAGGGAATTAGAAAGAATAGATTACTATAAATTGTATATTTCTTACAAAGAATTCTTAGAATGAAATACTTGAATAAAATAAAAAATAATATAAATATATACAATGAAAGTTTAATTTTATGACTAATACACTCCTTAATTCATAGATTTGCATATAATTGAAGTGTGTAATATAAGTTGTAGTGTCATGGGTTAACCGTACAGTTTGACAATTATCGCAAGCCTTGTTGAAAGGGCGGTCTTGTGTTCTCTTCTCACTAATTTCATGTTGTCTCTACATGGTGTCCAATGGCAATTTTTCCTAGGCTCTAGGCATTCATGCTCAGGGGTCATGTTTCTACTAAGTGTCAGATGACTTTGTTGGTGATGGTGGGTGGTTGATGACTCTCAATGGTGGGTGATTAGTCTTCATGGAAGGACTAAACCACTATATTCTTTATAAGCCATACATTATACAATAGTAATACATAATAAAATTACTATTTTATATAATATATACATAATATTATATATGTGATACATATAACAATATTAAGATATTCATAAAGAGTAAGCTAGTTAAGTCATTTAAAACATATTATTATCCATTTTAGATAGTAATCAACCATTACTTATTATATACCCTTTGGATTCCCAGACAAACCACTATGTTGAGGTATATGTGGTCTACATTAGATTTAAATTGGTGGCTTTTCAAGCTTACACAAAAGGTTGGCTTGAATATGACTCTTTGAATATTATCATATGCCTTAAAGGGTCCCAAGACCATAGTTGGACCATTAAAACCTTAATACTTGAATGTTTAAATCTTCTATACTCCTTCTAAATGTATAGGATATCACTCATTTATCATGATGGGGATTCAGTTCCTTATGGCTTTGCAAATATTGGTTTTCTTTAGCCTAGTGAGAAATAATTGGAGCTCAAGATGATATCATCCCACATGAGATTAGATTACTAATTTAAAATGATGGTAAGAACTACTAATTTAGAGGTATTTTCAAAAACAAGGGATGGGGACTCCATTCCTATGTGAAGTGGCATTACGAAAAGACTATTCATTATTAAGTCAAGTTATCACATTGATGAATTTAGAGCTCCATATGTTACCTCTAGTCCATAGTTTTTGTGGGTTGAATCCTTTCTTTTTTCTACGACAATATGGGAAAGGATGGGAACTATGTCGAGCCTACCATATATAAAAAATGACAATCTAACAAAAGCTTGGAGTGAATTACCTATTGGAGGTTTTATTTCATACATTGAGAAACTTCATGGGATAAAGTATTAGGCTATTGTGATGTTTGTATGAGGGTGAGAGGAAGGGGTGCACAAGTTTTTTGGAATCGAATTAGTGATTTTGAAATAGTTGGTGGCACAAGTCTCTTACAGAATGGTTGAAGGTAGATTGTCTTTAAGGATAAAAAGAATACTAGTGAAGCCTTAACAATTTTCTTTAGAGAGAGAGAGAGCTTCTTCTATCAATCCTTTATGGGTAGAGATTATTGAAGTGGTAACGAGGTATATAACCTTAGATCATCACTTTTGTAGCCTTTTTAGCTACCACATTGTCATTTTAAATCATTTTAGACACAACAACTACATTTCTCTTCCATTTTACATTTTTTTGTTTATTATCTCATAGCCTTAAGCTTCATAGAAAGGATCCCTCACAACTAGTATTACATAAGGTTCTTATTCTTTAAATCATATAATTTACTAAGGAAATGAATCCCCAAATGGCTAGGGCTAAAAAGGATTTTAATCATTTTTCAAAAGATCAATCCTAGATGCCAGAAGTTGTTCCCTAGAGGACTGATAGTTGATTTCACCTATGTGAATGAAAAAATGCTAAAAGGGAAGATAAATCCCACCTTAAATTTGTTATTTCCAATGATGAAGACTCAAATTACTCCTTATTCCAAGGTTGAATGTATCCCAAATTCTTTTAGCATGAGCATTGATATAAAAGGCAAAGGGAAAGTGAATGACTTTCCTTTATTTTGGCTCAAGGGAAAGGAATGGGTCAGTCAATTCATTGCTCTTCCCCTCTGAAAAAATGCAAACAAGATACCTCTCTTGGTGACCCCTAAATTCATCCAATTCTCCCACACAAAAACTATATTCAAATGACTCTCAGTAATGTGACCTAGAATGAGCTTCTCGTACATTCTGATGGGAATATAAATTTTGGTACTCATCGGGTGATAAGCTATATTTGCAAAGAGCTTTGTCAAATAAATAAGCAAATAAAAAAATGAGATATACTTAACTCTTATGAAAATTCATAGACTTAAATTCCTATTTTTGAGCCCAAAAAATTGACCCCCTATAGAAATATTTAGACATCACACATGGCACCAATACATTTAATAATGTTTCATAGAAAACCATATTCATTAATGTGAGAGAAATAGAATTTCAGGTTTACGATCATGTGAAGTACTATTTGCATCCCTTGAATGATCTAAAATAATAATGCTTGGATGCAGATGATGCCAACCTAGTAGATACTGTTGAAAGTAAATTACAGACAAAAGTTTTGAAAATAGGATAGTAAAATCAGAGATTTAAAATACACAGACAAAAAATGCAAAGATTATAGTGGTTCGTTTAGAAATGAACTACATCCACTCTTCAAGCCAGGGCATATCATTTTATTATCTTGTTACAGTCTCAATTACAGTAGCTCTGTATAATATATCTTTTACATATTTTGAATAATCTATATTCAACATCGCAGTCAAAGAAGGGAAAAGAAATGGTAAAGGCATCTTCAGAATGTAGGCAGAGTGGAAGGATTGGGCCTTCACCAACTCTGACATTCGCAGGATGCAGAGCCATTACAATCTCCCACTTGAAGTCCAATCCATTCTGCGATGTGAGATACATCCCGATATCCTCAGCTTGGTGCTTATGGCTATTTCATCACAATGCCGAGAGAAGCTCTATAGAATTTGAACTTCTCTCAAGGTACTACCTTAGTGAACACATCAGCTAAATTAACCTTCGTGTCAATCTTCTCTAATTGTAATCTTCCCTCTTCAAGAGCATGACGAATGAAGTGAAATCTAGTTTCTATATGCTTTGTGCAACTGTGGAAAGCTGAATTTTTGGCCAATGAATGGCATTGTTGCTATCAAAGAATAGAATAAATGTGGATTGTTTAAATCCCAACTCTCCAAACAATCACTTTAACCATATCAGCTCTTTAGCTCCCTCAGTGAGAGCAATGTATTCAGCCTTGGTGGAGGAAAGAGAAACCACTTGTTGCTTCCGAGAAGTCTAGCTAATCGATGCTCCGACAAAAGTAAACACATAGCCTGTTGTTGACCTCCTTGTATCTAAATCTCCAGCCATATCATAATCAGCATATCTCCAAATATAAGGGGCCTTACTGGTAAAACATAAAACATGAGAGGAAGTGCCTCTCAAATACCGAAGAGTCCATTGAACTACTTGCCAATGAGTTTTACCAGGATTACTCATAAAACCACTCACAACTCCCACTGCATGAGCAATATCTAGATGTGTGCTAACCATGGCGTACATTAAACTCCCAACTGTGGAAGAGTAAGGTATACCAGCCATCTCATGTTTTTCTTCCTGAGTAGAAGGACACATTTTAGAAGACAATCGAAAGTGATCATCCAATGGAGTGGCAACCGATTTTGCACTTGACATATTAAATTTTTTGAGAACTTTGAGGATGTACTTTTCTTGAGATAACTAAATTTCTCTCTTATGTCTATCTCGAATTATATCCATCCCAAGAATTCTCTTCGTTGCCCCTAAATCTTTCATGGAAAAATGAAGAGACAAATGTGTCTTCAGCTCATGAATGACTCTCATACTATTCCCAGTAGTCAACATATCATCAAACATACAATAGCAAGATCACAAACTCGCCAGTGGGAAGCCTTTTGAAGTATACACATGGGTTTGATTCGCAGCGAGTAAAACCTTTCCGAGTCTTTAAATACCATTGATGCAAGGCTTTCTTCAGCCCTTATAGGCTCCTCTTTAACCTACAAAATAAATGCTCCTGCCCCTATTTTACAAAGCCTTCTGGCTATTCCATATATAATTCTTCAACAATGTCCCCATGTAAAAACACTATTTTGACATCAAGTTACTCAAGCTCAAGGTCCCATGCTGTTGCCATGCCAAGTACCAAATGTATGGTCTACATTTTTACCACTGGAGAAAAAATCTCATTGAAGTCCACACCCTTCTGCTGAGTGAATCCCTTCACTACCAGTCTAGCACTGTATCTCTTTCGTCCTCCATCTTCCTCTTTTATGCGATAGACCCATTTATTTTTCAAAGCTTTATGGTTTGGCAGAAGAGGAACCAAATCCCAAGTCTGATTTGTGTTTAAAGACTCCATTTCATCATTCATTGGCATCCATCCAGAATACTGAATTAACATCAGTGCATGCCTTTTTAAAAGTTTGTGGCTTTGCTTGATCTGAACACAAGGAAATTAACAATTTGTATTCATCAAATTTTCTAGGATGCTTTCTCTCTTTGATAGACCTCCTCAACTGGACATTTTGATTAATATCAGCATCAGAATCCTCTTTATTTGCAACTGATGTATGTGGAATGGTAGGTGTCTTACAATGGTTTGAACTACCTCAGGTGGAGGACCCCCTATTTCCCAATTAGTCTCTATCCTGGGTGGGTGTGGAGACAACAGCTTATGCTACTTGAGCTATAGTGAAGGGTCTCCACGTAATTGGTTCTACAGTGAAGGGTCTCCACATAACTGGTCCTGTAGTGAATGAGCCAAAGGCTTGAGCTCACCTCCCTGAGCAGAGGTCCTATAGTGAATTGTCGCAGGGTGAGAGGAGGACACTTGGGATCACATGGAGAGGGGGGATTCTTTCTCACGCTCTACCCCATGGCAGAGGAATAGCCCACGGCAAATCCTCCTATTGTAAGCTTGTTGCATGAGTCAAGGCAGGTTGTTGGGAAAACAGTGGAGAAGATGACTCATGCGGTAGGGGAGGTAGGTGATTTCCATCCATGTGAGAGGTAGCCAGGGGGCCCAAAGGTGTATTGGCTTGGGGAGGCATGGGAAAAGTGAAATTATGCATCTGCTAATGGAGAGACGTGTGAGGCAGAGCCACTTGCTCTGCTCTTTCACTGCAGTGGTAAGGGCCATGCAATGTAAACTCAGTGTGGTCATTGAATAGTGGTTGAGAGTGAACCACTAATGGTGTTGGAAACAAAAGGGATTGTTGTGGTATTAGGCAAGACAAAGAATTTGTGGAAGAAGTGTGCTATGTAGTGCTGGAGGGGATAAATGTTGATGGATGGAATGTGACCCAGGGTACGTTCTACCTATGAATCCCATTATCAGATAGATCATATTGAATAAAATTATCAGAAGAAGAGTTTTGAGATTGCAAACTAGAGAAATAAATTTCATTGAATACAACATTCTGACTTCGTATCACTTTCTTGGTGATTGAATCCCATAGACGATAACCAAATTCATCCTCACCATACCCCAAAATTATGCATCTTTTGGATTTAAAATCCAATTTCGTTCTCTACTCCTTATTAATGTGACCATATGCATTGCATCCAAAAACATGCAAATGAGAAAAAAAAATTCTCTTACCAGCCCACCTCTCTTCTGGAATATCAAAATCTAGATGTGATGAAGGAGCTCAGTTTATTAAATAAACTACTATATTACATGCCTTTGCCTAGAATTCCTTCCCCAAACCAGCATTAGACAACATACACCGAGCTCTCTCTAAAATAGTCCGATTCAACCTCTCAGCAGCACCATTTTCTTGAGGTGTATAAGGGACTGTTTTAATCCTCCCAATACCATGATCTATACAAAATTGCTCAAACTATGAAGAGAAAAACTCACCACCATTGTCCGTTAGTAGACATTTTATTTTTTTTCCAATCTGATTTTCCACCATAGCCTTAAAGCTTTTAAATTTTGAAAAAACTTTTGATTTCTTATGCAACATATAAATCCAAACTTTGCCAGTGTAATCGTCAAGAAATGTGACAAAATAATTAGCACCACCGATAGAAGTTACCTCTATAGGACCGAAACATTAGAATGAATGAGCTCTAATGGAGATGATTTCTTCTCATGATCCGTCCTTACAAAGCTGGTGTAATTTTGCTTGCCATAAAGGCAATTCTCACATTTCAAATCAACCAATTTGAGACCCAGAAGTTGGTCTCTTCGAAGCATGACTTCAAGACATATTTTTCTCATATGACTGAGCCTCTTATGCCAAAGTTCGGCATTGTTATCCGCAACCACCATGGCTGCTCCCACTTCACCATTACACTCTAATGTTTACAAATTTCCAGTTTTCTTCCCTTTAGCTAAAATTAATTGACCCTTGGACACTTTCCAAGAAGCTATATCAAAGCTAACATTGTGACCTTGTGTATATAACTGGCTAACGGAAATCATATTATGCTTAAGTGTAGGAACATGCCTAACATCTTTTAAAATCCATTTGCTTCCATTTTTTCAGTGACAATAAAATATCCCCTTTTCTAACAATATCACATTCTTTTTTATCCCCAAGAAAAACTTTGCCAAACATACCTTCATGGTAATTTGTGGAAGCACTCTGACATGGAGTTGCATGAAATGAGGCACCAAAATCGAGAACCCATGAGCTTGAATCTGTATCACCAACTACAAGTACAAAAGCTCCATCAGTTGTAGCATTAACACCGGCATTGATAACATTATTTTGAGCCCTTTTGTAGTTCCAACATTGCTTCTTGTGTGCCTAGATTTTCCACAAAGCCAGCATGTGTCATTTCTTCCTCTTGATTTGAGTGATGACTCGATCTACCTCTTCCATTATTATTATTTTTTCTTCCTCTCTCACGACTTCTGCCTCTATTGCTTGTGCTCACAGCTGTTAGAGCATCACCGAAAGAGGTTTCTTGATGCTTCCTTTGCATGTCTTCACTAAGTAGTGTGGCTGCTACTTCATCAAATTTAATTTTCTCTTGGCTACAATGGAAGTGCTTATAGCCATTACAAATCCTTCCCAGCTATTCAGAAGAGAGCATAATATTGATATCGCCTTTATTTCATCATCTAATGAGATGCCAACCGAAATCAACTAAGTAACTAAAGTATTGAACTCATTGAGATGAATCGATAGCACTCCTCCTTATTTCATTTTTAGATTATATAATTTCTTGATGATAAATACTTTGTTCGATGTTGAATCTATCTCATATAATGAAGATAAATTATCCCACACTTCTTTCATGGTCTTCTCTATCAAAACATTGAAGAGAACATTGCTTGATAGAGATAAGAAAATCATTTCCTTTGCTTTCTAATTGATCTTCTCCCAATCTTCATCTGACATTGAACCCTTTCCCTTCATTTTTCCAAGTAATGTGGGTTGCAAATCCTGCTTGACAAGCAGAGATTCTAATTGCACTTTCCATAACCCGAAGTTCTTCCTTGGAAACTTTTCAATCTTCTATTTGTCTGCCTCATCCATAGTGTCTATAAATCCTCACCGATTTCCCAAAAACTCAAATGATCTTAACCAGCTGTGATACCAATTGTTGAAAGTAAATTACAAATAAATTTTTTTAAAATAGGATAGAAAAATTAGAGATTTAAAATACACAGACCAAAACACAAAGATTATAGTGGTTCATTTAGAAATGAACTACATCCACTCTTCAAGCCATGACATATCATTTTATTATCTTGTTATAGTCTCAATTACAACAGCTCTGTATAATATATCTTTTACATGTTTTGAATAATCTATATTTAGCATCACAGTCAAAGAAGGGAAAAGAAACGGTAAAGGCATCTTCAGAATGCAAGCAGAGTGGAAGGATTGGGCCTTCACCAACTCTGACATTCGCAGGATGTAGAGCCGTTATAGATACAAATGTGTGAAGCCACATATAAGACTATACTGAGAAGTGGGATGGAATTTGATCTAGTCCTCATTATCCTACAAAATATAACAAATGTGATACCTAAATTATGAAAGATTAATTACTCTAATTTAGGTAGAGTTCCTAGCCAACACAATTTACCTTGCAAGGTGATAATGATTGTCACTCCCATTGTGATTTGTCGATGATTCATCAATTTTTCAAGTGTAAAGAATTATTTCTGCTCCTTTAAGCTCAGTTGCCAAATTTTCTAATAAGTTTTCCAAGTGGTTGACCTTCCTAACACAATGACCAACCTTGAAATTGGAGAACCGAGGAAGAAGTTTGTAGACTTCTAACAAGACATAGTGAAGTTGCCAATTTACCACTTTCTTGGAAATAACCATAGGAGGTAATAATTTGATAATCCCCCTCTATATGGATTTTTTTGATTTTATACGCAAATGCTATTTAATATTAAACAAGAGTAGATTTGCTTCTACTAGTCTATTTGTGCCATTTGGGAGTCTATTAGCCAAAGAAAATATTATTTTCCACACCTTTACCACACTCCTCTCAAAACTGCTCTTCTTTTTATCATCCCCTATATTATGTGCTCTTTTCTACATGTTGCATCTCGTTGGTATGCCTTACATTCCCATATTTCCCCAAATCTCTTTCTCTATTTTGCAATTTTTTAAACTTTCAATTCATGAGACAACTCTTGAAATTATTTCCTTGATTCATATGTGAAGGTTGTTAAATAATATTCTTTCCTCAAGCAATTAGATTGGTAGGATAGAAACACGTGTGCACTCTCTTGGTATGTGGTGACTGATCAGGCAAGTATTGTACACTTGTCATGTATCTTCACCAAGACTTATGTTTCATATGAAACCCCATTTGATTATCATAAAAAATGGAAACTAAGAGGATAAATATTATAGTCACTGCTATTTCTTAATCAACTACAATTATCACACCATACTTGAATGTCATTGTTCCTATATGTGATCACTATTTCAAATGCATGTAACTACACACATCTATCCAACTAGATGTAAAGCATTAGATACAAAGTCATAAATATAATATCATCAATATAGATTGTCTAAAAATACTAATATCAAAAGAAAAAACCCTAATGGACTAGACCTAAGTCTCAGGGCTCAACATTGATGGCTTGCCCATGTTCACACTCAGAGACTTCATAGTTCAACTCTTTAGTCTTGAACTATATAATAGTAGCTCACAAAAGTAGGGGTACAAGATGCATTATATGTCTATTACTATAAGTTTATAAAATACATAAGCAGATACTCAACCCTTTCTAGAGTAGAGTCCCCTAGATAATTTGACTGTCCGGATGCCACCCACTTGGTGATACAGAGATAAAATTGTATTTAAGAAAATAAAATATAGTAACACATCTAAATAATAAGGTTTTAATTAGAATAAAATACCTATTATTAGTTTTGATGTCAAAAGTATGCATTTCACAAATAAAGAATATTACACCATTAATG